>DWRA01001116.1:0-18649 GCA_018250295.1 Spathilepia clonius | reverse complement strand
CGGGCGCGAGGGCGGGCGCGCGGGCGGGCGCGCGGGCGGGCCGCCCTCGCCCCCCGCGCGCACGCCGCTGCTGCTGGACGGGCGCGACGTGGTGTGCACGCTGCTGCCGCCGCCCGCGCTCATCGACGACCTCAAGACGCGGCTGCCCGCCAAGGACGAGGACAACGAGTCCGGCATCCACGAGTCCGAGTAGACGCTCGTTCTAGTGCCGGATTGCATATCTCGTTTACCCAGTATATTAAGAACGGGTTACCATGAAATTTCGTGTCGTGTGACGTCTGGTTAGTGCAGTCTATCGTTATAATTGTCTTTCGACAATCTATCGCGAACGATCATTTCGAAGCTACTCCCATGGATCAGAGTTAATCTTAAACGAGACGTTGAACAATAATTGTTTTTGATGCACTCATTGTAAACAAACATTTTAATAATTTCTAAATTTCTTTATGGAATTTATTTAACTTTTATTGAATTGCTAAATTTACTAATAAAACTACCAATAGAAGTTATAGTCATATTAATAAATTTAGTAATTCTTTGTTCAGCCGTACCGTGTTGTCGTCTGTTGCATCAGAGAGAGCGTACATTGCGTTATGTGTAATTATTGTATTACACTTTTCCATTTTTATAGGAATAAATGTAAATGTGATATTTTACTATAATTGATATATGTAAAAGTTAAGTTCATATGCTTAATTTTCTAGATATCTAAAGTTATATAAATCGTTGCATACGCGACGTCGGTTTCTCACTAATGAGAAATCATTTTTTGTGTCTTCTCAGTGTGTTTTTTATATATAGCTTTGTACCTACTTAGTTCAATGTTTGATAAACCATTTTTTATTTTTTTAATGTTTTAGATAATAAAACAGACGTATTTTACTTGCTATGTTTCCGCGTTGAATGTTATGTTCTTAAAATGTAAATGTGCGGGTACATGCATCTTTGTCAAAAAAATGTAGTCTTCTTTTAATTTACTAATTCGGATGTTTTCTATAACTGTTGCTCAAACAACAGTAATTTTGACAAAAACATAAGCCATATTTATATCATAGTTGATGTTGCGTGTCTTGTTATTTTGAAAGTATTTTGATTTTAATGTGGCATATAATGTATAATTTTATTATATTAGTCACTTTTAATATGGGTTCGTATGAGTCGTATCAGAGACAATCGTCCATTTTGTGGTATATCATAACATGTGTAGGTAATTGCTGTAATACTTAGCGGTTATTATCGTTGATAATATGTTTATAGGAATGAATAAGAAAACGAAGTCGCATTGTTTGAACTCTAAAGTATTGTGAAAAATATCATCAAATACAGTAACAAACGTGTAACACAACGAAATGGGAAAGTACTTTATAACAATTACCTATATTATCAAAACTCTCACATTTAATAGTTATATAATGACACAATTAATGAAAGACATTATAAATGTGATTAGTTCAGCATATTTTATGAAAAGTATACACAGTAGCTTCTTTTATACTGCAAATTTAAAATTTGAGAATTATGAGGAGCGACCAATTTATAGTAGGCGACGTAGGCATCGCGTGTCCGTCTGCCGCGGCCGGTGAGTCCTTGAGGCAATCGTTGCTGTCCAATCACGAATTATTGTTCCCGAATAGTAAACACTAAAATATACAATATAGCTTTTGTAGTCTTAACTATGATCAAATAGAAACGATTTTATAATATGACTAGGTATACAATCCGCGAGAAGTTCATTGAGACATGTTGCACGTGTAGTGGTATTTATACCTACCTATAGCCAATTCTTGGTCTGTTGAATATATTGCAGGAAGTGAACAGGAGCGAAATACCCCAGCCACCTCCCATTCAGGGAGAGAGCTCCAGGATTGTCTAAAAACCGATTTTGCAAAGGGCTAAATCTATCTAGGTGTATATCTAATCTAATACCTTTAAACGAGCAATTCTTTTCTTGTTTATATAAATCAATGAACTCGGAAACGGCTCCAATGATTTTCTTGAAATTTCGTATTAAGCGGGTTTCGGGGGCGATAAATCGATCGAACTAAGTTTTATTATTACAAGAAAATGTCGTTTTAACCGTGTTTTCATTGAATAAAAACCTACAATATGATTAGAATACGAAGAATACTAAATTTCGCTACCATTTACAAATTTAGAATAGCTCTGTCGGGAAATCGGGCGCCTTAAAACGCAGGAAACCCAGATTCAAATCGCGGTCCGATTATGATTCCAAAAAAACATGAGCGAGCAAACATCGCGCAAAGCTCGGTCATCCAGGTACTTCAAATTATATGAATAAATAATGTGTAACCCGTTAAGTTTGTTCGCTGCCCGCACCGCCCCCGCCCCCGCATCGCCCCCATCCCCGCCGCGCACACATTTGGACGATCATCTATTTGATAATTCCCGTTATTGATAGTATAAGCTATCCATTTTTATATTACCAACGATCGACTTTTCTGTCCATTATAGAATATCGATGTTTGCTAAGCAAAATATTGGGTAAAGTGATTATTGAGTATTATGGCGTAAGGGAATGTTCTTTAGGAAACTCGGAGATTGTTCATATTCACATGGATGTTTGTTCAAACGATTTTCGAACCCGAAGGTATACTATATTGCAAAGCTTGTACAATTTTTGGACGAATTATAGTATCTACTATATAGCATTGTTGTATATTTGCGTATTCAAGATAGTAATTTCGAACATTTTTTTGCATAGTTTTGATAACGATAAATTTTGCGTAGTGGCCATTTGTACGTATTTACAATTGTTTATGAACGTTTATCAAAAAAAGCTAAGAACTAAACATTTTATAGCATTTTTAGAGCAGAAGTGACTGGGCTAGGATGTTAGATTTTAATCACTGAAATAATTAATACGTAGGAACTTTATTCGTATATAAATAAAAATACACTCGTCTCGTCTACATATCGACATTGTATACTTAGATATAGTTAAATAAGCATAAGAATTGTAGAACGTGGGATATCAGCTTAGCAATACCTATATAAAATGCTTTATATATTCACGATATAAACAGTGTCTTATTATTTAAACATTTAGAGGATTTTGGTTAAGAGAATAAAGACTGCTTAGTCCAAAGTTAATATGCTTATGCTATGTTAATTTGCACACTCATACATACCGCCGTACGTTCAAATATTTCCTAAAGATAGCTTTCGTTGCTTATATATAAATTGGCAACGTAAGATACAAACAGAAACCGTGTAAAGTGAGAGCGTCATATCGAACACGCTTATAGCACCTACGAATAAATTGTACTCATCTCGATAATCTTGTTACAAATGCTAAAAATGTATAAGTGCAATTTTATATATTTATTCAAAGGCTACTAAGCTATCATATACATTTGTGTCAAATAAGTAATCATAAAAATATATAATCCATGTATTGCGAACATATATTAGGTTATCATAGATGTTAAGTGTGTGCACTGCAGTGAATTGAGTAGTTTTGTACTGCCGGTGACGTGTTCGCCTATTTAATACAACATTATATTATTCATAAGGACGTTACTCTGAGTGTCTGTGTGCTAAATATAATGAGTGGTCGTGCGGAACTATTTTGTTTGTTACTCATTACTTTTGTATGTTTGATTAGTTTGTAGACGACGATATAGTAGAAGTGAGGCGCGGCATAGTTGCGTAGACGTAAGGTATAGGACGTAAGGCGAGCGCGGCGGCGCGGCGGCGCGGCGGCCGGTCGTCGCTCGGTAACTAACTATCATTCATACCCTGTTTCACCTTGGTTTTTATAGTTTCCTGTATTTATCTTTTCGTCTCGTGGTTCTAGCATGCCTTTCCTTCTCCGTAATTTATCACTAAACATGTACTCCATCCAGGTATTTCGTATAAAATACCAAATATTTGTAATGGGTGTTTTATTGCTTGTTGTCTCCAGTTCACTACTTGACGTATGTGTAGTCGTTGTTTACGTGTTTATCCGTAGACGTTGATATATCGGTTGCACGTCTCCTGTGTGGGCTTTATTATTTTATTTTGCTTACTTTTCAGAATATCTAAGCAGTTTCTTTTAACGCCTTTATTTCTTTTTTACTTACTTCTACTAATTTATTTTGATAAATGGAATAGACTGTGTGAAGTTTAATTGTTATTTAATCAAAAATGTTTGTTCAACTTTTATCAATATTCATTAGCAACAGTTATTTTCCAAATTTCATCGACATTCGCAATATCAATATACCTATTATCTAAATTGTTAATAAACTTTGATGTGATTTGTTTATATCGTTATAGACATTTTGAATTCAATTTTATTTATTGTCTTCCACATCTAATGTATCAATCTCACCAAGTCTATTCCGAATCTAAAACCTTGCCGATTTTTCTTACCTTTTTTGCTTTATTTATTTAGTAGTTTTAAAATCACGTGTGATGATTAATGGTAACGGTTGTAGCGCCTACAAGGCAGAGAAGCGGGCGGGACGCGGACGGCGCGAGGCGGAGGGCGGCGCAAGCAGCGCGGGGGGCGGGCCCGGGGGCGGGGCCGGCGCGCCGGGGGCGGGGCACGCCCTGGCGCCGCCTCTCGACGCACACCACGCGCGCAGATATAATGATATGGCGCCAAAGTGAGTATGCACTGGTATCCCTATTCGTATTCAGTTCAAAAAATATTAGGTATACTATGCACTGTTCGTGTGCAAACGGTACAATGCATTGCATATTGAATTGCGATTTATATCTCCTGCAGTATTATCCCATCGCGTGATTTACAGCAGAACCTTACTCTTTTGTAATGTGCATTAGTTCTATGCTCCGAAACACCCAACACTACCTTTGCAATACGCAATACGTCGACAAATTGATGTCTATTGTCACTTCCGACCACTTTACTTCACTTTGCATAACATGCACTGAGCCGAGCGGTGGTGGTGTGTGTTGCAGGCACTGGGAAGAAGGCCCTCCGCGCTACCACGGCCCTACTGAGTACGAGCGACCCCCGCCCTACTACTATCCCGGACCAAAGTAAGTTCAATATGCCTTACCACTAGACCTATTGAATCCTTTTCTAATTTCTTTAACACCACATTTTTATTGCACGTTATTACAAAAGCGAAGAGTAACAAAAAATACCCCGCCCTGTACCTATTAGCAGGACAGGTCCTTTTTCAGACGTAAGGAACTGAATATTTCACGCGTTCAATATTTTTGGGAAGCCTGATCCTTGAAATCTGCCTTGACGCACAGTTTAGAAACAGCCATGTAATTCATAATAGCAATGAATGCTGTCGCAAATAGAGATGTATGATTAAGTTTAAACTGGCATCAGACTGCCGATTACAAAGTTGGAATTTACCCTCGAAACTAAACAGTCCATCATACCTTCGTGTCAGAACATGACGTGTGGAGTTGGTCACACATGTGTACGATCGGTACTGACCACTTAACCACCAAGTGGACTGCAAGCTCGATTGCTACTCCAGTCTTTTAAAAATACTGAAGATATTGTTGGAAATAATAATTATATGTTTCTATTTTCTTCTATTTCAGTGATAGACAGTAAACTAGCGCTCACGGAACTGGACGACGACCTGCTGAAGTACTGAGGCTGCCCCCTCCCCTCCACCCCCCCCCTCCCCCCCCCCCCCCCCCCCCCCCCCCCCCCCCCCCCCCCCCCCCCCCCCCCCGCGTAACGCACGTACAACTTGAGACAATCCGGCGAAAGCCACCATGTATCTTTATAGAGTATTTTTCCATTGTAGTGCGATGGGCCATACGAAACTGTTTCCTTTTCTGATGAACTTTGAACGGAGATACGGTTTTACTGTGTGTAAATTGCAAACGTCTAATCGAATACTCTTCATTGACACACTAAAATATACGGTTTAACTAAAAATCTGCATCAATGGCGCGGTAACTTTTCGCTGTTTAGTAATAGATGGCGCCACGTGCTCTAACAGTTTACAAACCGCTTTGAGTATTGCTTACCCGAGTAAACCACAGTATGTTCCCAACTTAGCAAAAAAGTCTCTTTGTCAAGAAAAGGATCATATGATAAAATTGATTAACGTTCGTATTTCGACGACAGTACTTTATTCTGGATGTTTATTTATGTTTATATTAAGGTACACAGGTCAACCTGCAGCAGATAACGAAACCCGGCAGTTTCGTGCGGCCCGCGCATATTATCGTAGATATGTATATGTCTAAAATGATAACCTATTGAAATCGTAGTTAATCGTGGTCTGCAGTAAGTTAGTGTAAGGTTGCAGTCTCGGTGACCGCGGCCAACAACTGCCATATTTCGACTGTCCAATTTACAGTTAGCTATTTATCTGTTAAAATTGCGTGTGCTGTCAAAAGTGTCGAGTGAAACTGGATTATATTGTCACTATTTATATAAGTATTTTCATGTATTTTCTAATTACCTGTCAATTTTCTATACATGGGCTTATTATACTTCTGCGTGGACAGTTGAGTCTTCGCCAAATATGAACTGATTACTTACTAATTTATTCGTTATTAACAAATTTTGATGGCTTATTTGTCAATTTTTTAGTAAATATTTTCAAGTCATTTTTGACAGCGCACGCCCTTTTATTCCCGCTCAAGGTTTTTGTGAGGTCGTTAGACTCGTCACGTTAGGTCTCGAAGGCTTTAATTGTTTCCCAGAATTGAATAGATGTTGTCCCGCGGACCGCGCCGCACATGGTGGGTGGCTCGAATTTATTTCCAAAGCACCTCATTCATTACAATATTAATTTTACCTAAAATCGGGGCTGAAGTACAGTTACAACACAGACAAGCGCACTAAAATATAAATTACAATTATTAACCTGTTAATAAGCATTCGATCAAAAATCTAACTGTATTGAAAATATAAAGCGTCGTTTTATTGAGGGCCACCCACGCAAGTGACGTCACGGGAGATTGTGTTCGTTTATTGATTGCATATATACTCCACATTCCCAACAGTTCTGTTTGCGACACTATTGACATTGAAAGTTGACATCTCATTTGCTAACAGAACTATTAGGAATCGCTCTTAGAATTAAGTATTATGTATTTCACTCTGTTGAGTGAATGGCGAGTTATTAGTGAGGCGGTGAAACAGGTAGGACGTAGGAACGTTTAAGGTACATTTCTCTTTGACAAAATTGGTGACTAATCAAGATTTAGCTGACAGTTGTCAAGTCTATTGATACTGGGCGTGCACTATTAAAGTAATATAGTACTTTTCCATGGTCTCATCATGTCAGCCAATGTAATGATGTCATGAATTCCAAGTGACTAGATAGAGGGGAAGCGTGGAAGCGAGATGTACCTCAAACGTTGTCACGTAAACATCACGTCGAGGAGATTCGAATGCATTTATATTATAGCGTAGGATAGGAAGTTTACTCTGTACTGTTTAACGTAACGTAGTTCTCGCGGCACGCGGGCTCGCAGACACGCGGTCACGCCCGCGTGCCGCACTCGCCTGCCGTCGGCTGCAGTGTGCTAGCGCCTTTAACCGCCAATATATTAATCCAATACTCTCTAAAGGCGCCTTCACACGTTTTAGATATTAAATGTATTAAGAATTATATCTCGGTTAGTGCTAGTCTGTACGCCACTGGCCGTCTACATCCTATTTCGTTCATTAGTTTGATTAAGTCATTATTCAAATTATTACAATTATGTTGTAAGTTATTTTTAATCGTTGAGTGACGCCGAGTGCAAATTTGTTTAAACGCGTATGTAATGTGTCATATCGTACTAGATAGGTGGTTATTATTATATAAGGTGTACCGTAATGCCAAATAAGGTTTCGAGGTGTTCCTTGCGTCTCTTTAAAGGCGTCGTCGCTCTGAGTGATGTTCGGGAACTAGCGTCCGTTGCCGCAACTCGCCGTCGTAAACGGAACCTCGTGAGTGTATTAAATACGGTTCGACACGAGCGCTCGTCGCGAGTCGGCTGCGGTGCGTCCGCCGCGAGGCAGCGTGCCGCACGCTCGACGTCTGGGAGTGTGCCGGCGCCGACGATGGTTCTCAATGTAAAGTAGCAACTTGATGCACTGTCGTTCTTTTTCGATGTCTTCCTTCGTATGTGTAAAATTGAACTGTCAAAATAGTTCAGCTCACTTTTGGTAGGAATGCCCGCGGGAGTGCGGGCTCGTTCACGTTTAGCGGAATTATATAAGTGCTCAATGTTCGGCCGACGAGCTGGTGCTACGCGCATCCCGAGGAGGTTGTTTAGTTCGAATTCTTTAAATGTATTTGTAATATTATACAATTATTATCTCTCTTAAGTATAGTTTAATTAGTCTAAGTAGTGATTATGTGGCACTAGTGAAATATGCCCGAATGGATTGTTTTGTACCGAATGGCTAATGGACTACACTCAGATTAATTATCCACCCGAAGTATTAGACTAGGTTTACCTATATATAATTTTACAAATAATATTAAATATAATTTTACAAAATAATGTATTATTAAAATTGAAAATTAAGTGGTGATATTAATATATTCATTATTAATTTTTCCTTTACATGTTTGTATTAAGTCCATTGTCGATTGGTACAAGACAATGTTGTGATTGTATTCGATAGTGGTACCGCATTCACAGCCGGCACTTTCTGTGGGCCGGCTGGGTGCGGTGTCAGTCTGCATTCAATAAAGCACACGATGTCATATATGTATTGTAATGTAATAGTTATTCCATTAAGTAAGGAGACGGTAACCAAAAAGATTTGTATGCGGCCGCGCGCCGCCGGAGTGTTGAGAGTCGGAACTAAATAAATACATTTGATTATCTCCAAGTTTTGTAGTTTCTTTTAACTTCACGAAACTGTAAATTGTAATATAACATATCGTATCAATATTATCTGACTCACCCGTTTTGACAATAGATTGTTTCACTTTTAAAACTTTTTTATGATTTATACATTTTAATATTTGGATATATGCATGCATGCAGAACGCGGTAGTAAATAGCTAATAAATATGTTATTATATAATATAACGTTAAGTGCATAACTGGACACAGAAAGGGACAAATAAAATAGGAACTACTGAAGCACATTCTTTGACTGTTTTATTTCATCAAAACAATAACGATAAATTCTCACTCGAGCGCCTCACTACACCTACGCTTGCTGCTTACTGCGACTACTCACTACTCAATGTTACAATATAAATACATAGTGTACACTACCGTAGCCTACAATACTGTATACTTGTCCGATCCGCCAATATAATCTAATTTTCATGCAAAAACGTATCCTATTACCGTATATAACTTAGTATACTTAATTTGTGATGATAATTACATCGAATCGTAAAATAACTACCTACTAATGGCGATGAAATACCTAACTTAATGAAATTTGAATGTACAATAGCACCGAGATGACCTTATGTTAAAATGCAATAAAGTACATTTTTGCATGAACACTACACGTGGGCCAGACTGCAAGGAGATCGCGTTGCACATTTTTACAAATGTGGGCGTCATCGTTCTGTAACAGGAAATAATGTTGTATAAGTACAGACAAAACTTATTTAACAGTTGAACATTTTAGAGGTACGTATATGTGACGAGTGTGGAGAGTGATGTCGATATGCGTATTATTAATCATTATCGTTATTATTGGGTTACAAGATCAGTAGTCAGCCTCAATTACACCGCAAAACTGATCGAAATCTACCGAGAACATTACTGACATCGTTCCTCCTATAGATGCTACAGACGGCAGATGTCAAATTACGTGAATAATTATGAATTAAATGGCTAAAATCATCGACGAATGGCATAACTGCGCGAGGGCATATGCGACGCACCAGGGCGGCAGGCGCTTGGCGCGGCGCTGGGCGCGCAGCAGCAGGCGCTCCAGCTCGGCGCGGCACGCGCAGTGCAGGAACTCGCGCGGCCGCACGCCGCGGAACACGGCCGCCGTCGACGGCTTCACGTTGTAGAAGATGATCGTCTGCCCGCGCGCGTGGAAGTCCTCGATCAGCGCCTTGATGCCCTGCGGACCACGCGCGCCGCTCATTTAGTACTTGTTGCGGTACACTCGGCTAGATTGTGTTTTATTGTGACGACGGTGAGCAAGCTCCGCGACTTACGCGACGCATGTTCCAAGTCCATTACGTCCACATATTTATAGAAAGTGCGAATACGTCGCAGAGGTTGCTTTCGTATGTAACTTGAATCTTAAACCGGTCGACTACTGCTGGTCGACGTCGGTCGACCCGCAGTAGTCCATAGATATAAAGTAAGCACGCCGAAGCGGTGGAAGCGGGCGGCGGAGAGGCGGTACCTTGGCGGCGGTGAAGTCTGCGGCCTGCACGTGCGAGGCGTCGAGCACGAGCGGCAGCGACGGGTCGGCCGCCTTGCGCAGCGCGCGCCGCACGAACTCGGCGGAGGGGAAGGCCAGCGCGCGGTCCACCGTCGCCACCACGTGCGCCACGCCGTCGCTCGACTGCAACACCGCCGACGTTACTCTCACACCTCCGTTCTACATTACCTACATTTTCCTTGAAATCGTAGATGTAGTATCTACTAATTTGGCTGATACGCCACATTTGGAGGTCACATAAACGATCATTAAAATATCGAAGGTCATATAATTTATTATGACTGTGTCCCATTGGCAATTGTTAAAACTGCAAATAAGTTTATATTTAAAATGGCAAGAAAATACCACATAATATGTAGTTAAAGGTGTCTTCTAACACACTTATCCTATATTGTGGTTATTAAACATTCTTATTGAGAGAGGAGACTACCTCCAACCGAAGAGAAATATTGAGTAAATGACATCTATTCATAGAACCACTTTTAAATCTCGATAAGATTACATTCCCGGATGGACAGAAATAATTTATGTATTTAGATCTATTTATAGATTAGTTTAATGTACCTTTCATGACATCCAAAAATATCGGCCCATTACTACGAATGAACAAAAATTTAATAATTCACGGTCTCTGTCAACTATTTAGATGAATAAATAATACTTTCCTTTGCAAGCACTCGTACACGTAATAATAGGTACAGTAGAAAATCTCTAGCATCGTAATTAAACATATAAATGAAGTGAGGAGCTCACCACAGCCCGGGTGACCCGCACGGAGGGCCGCGCGGAGGCGTACAGCAGGAACAGCAGGTTGACGGCGATGCCGATGACGATGCCGAGCTCGAGCCGCGTCAGCAGGCACGCCGCGAACGTCACCACCGCCGGGATTATGTCCAGCTCTACAATAATACAGCTTACTGTTACGAAACATTCGCAACAAATCATGTAACGAGTACTCATTTTATTATATAGTGTACATCTGTTATACAACCTCAAGCGCGGTCAAGGCTTGGGTGACCGTTGGAAACTAAAACAATTTCGTGCGCTATCCCATGGTTTCCATGATATGTTAACCCGTTGGTTTCGGCTGTTATATTTGAATTTCTGGCTCTAAATCTTGTAGGTGGCCTTTTTGGTAGCCTGTAGACCATTAGACCTGTAGACCTTTCTTCACCAATCTACGATAGAGTTCTAAGTTGCAATGTGGGGCCATTATTTTGAATGGAATACGGTATTCGCAACGGGTAACATGAAATTATATTTTCTACGACAGCATAATCAATGGGTGCTTACTTTTAGTCCTCCAAATCGGTTTGAAGACGTGAAGTTCCATCATGAAGACTACAGCGGCTATAATTACCGCTGCTAATGACGCTTTAGGTATAAAGTAGAAGTACGGAGTGAAATACTGGAAAATAAAGAATAATAATAGGTAAATGTAAAATTCCACGTTTTTAATAAAACCGAAGAAGTTGATTTACTTTTCAATTTGTTTGCCGCCGTACGTAATTAAAATTGTAAAAACTTGTTTCTAATACCATCATGTATTTTGTGATAAGAAAGGATTTGCGGCAATGGTTAAATAGATTTTGAAGTTTAAAAATTGGAACGTTATTGATTTCAGTCAAATGAAAGACGATTCTCCTCAAATCTACTTACGTACAGATAGATATTTTGATATTGTAGCAACTTAATCTAATTTAGCTGGACTGTTCGCCTGTATACCTACGTGTGATGGAGTTTTATACGATAAAAGAAGGAAATAGGTAAGGCCAGTGGATATAGTGTTTAAACGACGATAATATGACTAAAGTTTTTGGCCGAGCTCTTTATAAAATATTGCTCAGTTTATTAACTGTATACGTGTATAATACGCGTTGTGTTGGTGCAGGGTGCGTACCTGGAGCGCGAGCAGCACGAGCGCGCCGGTGTAGAGCCCGCCGGCGGGCGTCGCCACGCCCGACGCGTGGTTGACGGCGCCGCGGGACAGCGCGCCCGACACCGGCATGGAGTCCACCAGCGACGACGCGATGTTGCACACGCCCAGCGCCACCATCTCCTGCGTCGCGTCCACGTACTTGCCCTCCGCTGCAATGGCACATCACTCACTATGGGGGCTGCACTGTGCGTGCTAATGCCCACGGATTATATAATTCGGGTGATATGAAAATGTGAATCGTGAAATTTAACGTCGTCTCGGATCTATCGCATTTTAAACTTAACGGTAAACAATATAGCCAAAATTATTAAATTAGATCGGATGGATCTGACTAGCTTGAGCAAATTATTAGGTTTACCTTGAACTCAAGTGAATCATTACAAAAATTGTATTGAAAATAACTAAGACCTGAGAAAAACCTTTGCCGTGACGATTCACTGAATGTTTCTTCAAAACTTTCCAAAAAACTATTTTAAGTTATTATATTACATAGTACTTACAAAACACCTTTGCGAGTGCGATGTTCTCCAGAATGGAGAGCAGCGGCACCACGAAGATGGCAGAACCAAGTGTAGACGCCATCTCCATGAAGGTGTAGGTGTGGTTGCCCACCGTCGCCGAGAAAGGTGGCGGCGAGATCTGCGGTAGACCCGGCTTCACATCCCCTGCGACCAACATTCAATAAGTATAAAGGAAATGTTAGACACTCATAACTTTTACGACTAAAATATTTTATTTTATACAGCACCAAATGCAGAAAGACTATCGGAAGCTTCATTTTGCGATTTGTAACTGTATTTTTATTATATTTAAGGATCGCAAACAATTAATAATTGAAAAACAGGATACCTAACAAGAACCTACATATACAATATTCCATTAGAAAAGGGAAAATAATTTTAGCACTGATAACATGGTAAATTTGAATATCAAGAAAACTATCACGTGAGCGCTGAATTGACTGTTATGTTGTTAGAATCCTGTTATTAGTTATATCTAACCAGTGAGGACGAATGGCGTCTGCTTCTGCGTATCGAAATAATACGCTAAGGCAGCACAGAAGAGCACGACCAGGATGTTCCTGGTGGTGGACAGGAACCACAGCGCCTGGCCGATGAAGGCGCCGAGCCGCGAGCCGCCTCCGCCGCCCTCGCCCACCGCGCCCTCCGCGCCCTCCGCGCTCGCCGACCGCTCCGACCCCACTTTAATGTCTTTTACTTTCTGGAACGGATTTTTTTTATTATTAATAATGATATACATAATAGCGATCTTTGTTTATTTTATTTGTCTCTGCAAAGCGCAATAAGGATTCATTCAGTTATCGGACATTACATCAACCAAATCAGTCGTAAAAATATGATCTAAAGTTAGGCTAGCTGTATTATAATGCGCAATATATTCACTAAATATTGTGCATGTCTAGTTCTACTAGATACCACTATTTTGTAACATTATTTTATTTATTCATTGTGAAAGAGATCTGCGTTTGGGTGGGTGTGGACGCCAGGTGGCTTATAATTCAAGTCCAATATTTCTTACAATTGTATTACTTGTACATTGTTGTCGCATTAAGGATTAGATCCAAGGTGAGAAAAAATGGTACAAGGAAGTACTGTTTTATCAAAAGTATCTCTCCCTAGAAAGGTCGCACGACTATATAGATAGAATCTTCAATAACACTCTTAATAGTATCTTACTGTATCAGCAGTGCTGCACTATTATTTACGTTTAATCTAGTAATCAGATGTCGTGGCCACGACAATTATTTTGTGCTAATCTTTGTCTAAATTACCTACACTTAGACTTGCCTCTTGCCCGAGGAATTACTTAATTGCTCGCTAAATGTACAAATTATAAAGCTTGTAACACGAGACAAAAGGAAGGATGAGGTGTTTAATTTCTGTTTTCCGTTTTGATACAGATCTTATAATTAGTCTTTTGTTTTATAAAACCATAAGCCGCGTTTGTTGTTGTAGAATTTAATCGTCCTAACATAATAATTATAGAAACGATGTTCCCCCTTAAGGCCGAGTCGGTATGGCTTGGATAAATACCTACGTATCATTTACCATACCCTTCAAACCCGAACACGCCAGCGTTTGTGGCGGTGGTGTCGCCGAAATTGAAACTACATATGGTTCTACCACTTCCCAACTTCAGTGTAAATTCCATTAAATATAATTTAAAAATGTTTGTATAACTTGTCTGTATGCAGTCTTCTTTAAAGTGTCGTAATCAACGTTATATATTCCTGTTCGTAGGTACCTGTAGAATAAGACTCTCGTACTATTCCACAAAGTAAGTAATTACTGTAATTAGAGAACCTTATCACCACCTGTAATGGTGTGAGTCACAAAAGGAAATGTTTATCTTGTAAAAAGTGACACTAAGTCTTGTTTTTAATTTAAATGGGTCCTTTAGTAGCTTCAACACGTAGTGATTTCCCGCGAAACGGTTTTTTAATTTCATTATCACGGTTTGAATATTTTATGCTACCACATGCATTCCTATACTAGCATATAAAATTTAAGACAATATTGTAACTTATGCAATACGAAGGATCGTCATTTATTGCTTACGAGACCACTGTCTTGTAACATAGATTTTGCAAACGAGCCCGCTTGCCACCTGATGGTAAGTACGTAATAAAGATGAAAATAAAATGTGTTTTACCCTCAGCAGTAGGAGCACCACAATGCAAGATATGCCGAGGACCGTGTCCCACAGTCTCGTCTCTCCTATGTGTTCATACATTCCTGTCCACACCTGGAAATTATATAACAATATAAAATCAAACATAATATACTATGGATGTGGCACGCTGTTATGGTGGTTATGTAAATGTGCTGGAGCCGTAATCGTCGCCTACTGCGCTTGTAAACTGTGTGATGGTGGTTGGTACACATATTTAGATCAACCATGTTTAATAATAATGTTCCGTTTCTAATATCGACGTTTAGTCTCCGGCTCATAGGAATGACAGTCGTAACATTTATTTGCGAATAAATCACAAATTATCGTAGTCTTCAGAAATGTCATCACTACAGAATAAATAAGATTGCACCCGTTACTTTTGTTACACGCGTAACAAAAATGTAAGATAAGGTAAAAGGTTAAATTGAATTATTAAATAAAAATATCTACAAAAACTTTAAGTAAATTATGTACGTTCTATATCATGTTGTGGAATCATCTAACGACTCTTCATACGCGTGGGAAGATTGCAGTCTTTCTCATCCCTCCGCTACACGTATACATTTCAATTATCGCAGCTGTGGTAACTGAAGGCCGATAGAAAGTCCGGCGAAAAATTGAGGGGAAACGGAATTATCATCATAATCACACTGTGCTATACAATACGTAAATAGGTAAGTACCAATTAAACTGCACCAGGAAAACTGAAACTTATCGCCTGTGCCCGAACGAATCTACACTATTGAAATGTATGACACGCTACTTATATTGTATAATAGCAAAAAAACACGCTTATGTAATTTCCTCGTAAATATACCTAAATATCGCAATCAACAATGGTAAACAAAAGAAATTCCATGATATCAATTACATATGATATTATATAATAATAATAATGGTGGCTGCTTAGGTACTTACGCGAAACTTACGCGGAATATAACTTATAACGATAAAAAAAATATGTGTCTATTTATAGGAAAATAATTGTGTGAAAAAAATTAAGATACCTGTAGAAACTTTCCCCCCGGGAAGCTCAGTCCCAAGATGTCTTTAACTTGTGTAGTGGCGATGATGATGGCGGCAGCCGACGTGAAGCCCACCGACACGGGGCCGCTGATGAAATCTATCAGAAAACCTGCAAATACAGCACGGTTAAAATAAAAGATGTTTTATCAAACTATACATAGATGCAAGGTGGAACCGTTCGTAGTCGACTGTGATGGTACCATCGCCATGCCTAATTGTAATTATTGAAGTCACTCCTGCTCAGGGGTAGTAACAAATCTGCCTAATTTTTTATAGGAACAATTCTATTTGTGGTAGGAGGACGCGATAACAAAATTATTACCTACTCTCTCAAATTTAGTATGGGACTAAATGTGAAAGAGTAGGTAATTATTTTTTATAGTGCGATACTTTTACCCTCCCGCGTATGGATTCAAATATGTGTCAAATGTATTGTAATCATTAGTTTTTTCGAATTTCGCAGACATTCGAGTCTTCGTTAGAATATAGCGACAATGTTATGTCTACATTTTTTTGTCGCGACACATTGTTTATGAATAAAATTGATATGTAATTGGATTGTTAATATATTTATAACCAATGTGTTTCAGTCGTCACGATAAAAAAACCGAAGCGGAAATTTTCTGGCAGCGTCATTACAAAATAGTAAATAGCATAACGAAAATGAAATCGTTGTCATTATACGCTCGCTGCAATTTGAAGCAACAATACGTAACGTGACAATAAACATAATAATATGTGGTGCTGCGCGACGGAACCACGGAACATAACATTATGATCGAGCGATATCTGTCATTACATTCAACAATAAGAGGTGCTAGATAGTCACTTGCAGCAGCATCACTGGGGCACGTGGACATTTATAGTCAACTTCTTATAGAACAAGGGGTCTACGTGAACCTGAACACACATTCATTGTTACTAAGTTGGAACACCGGAAAAGTATGTCTCCTTTAATATAAATCAGAATACAGTAACGCTTAATACTGTTATTAGGTGAAGCGGTGGCGCCACCGGAATAGAACCACAGAGAATCTACCTTCAAAAGCTTGGTCCTTCATTAGATAGGTAGGTATGTAGCGCATAGGAGAACTGATTCGTTCCATGAAATTATATACCTATTATTTAAATACTTTATTATAGGCACGACCTATGCGAGCTCCTACAATTATGCGACTTTTATAAGAAATATTACTATGTAGGTATATGTATATACCAATGATATGGTACAAATCTGGTCCGTTGCTATAACTAACAGGAAATAATTGAACTTGAATCAATCGGCATAGCAACTCGGATAAGCTTATACAATACATAGTTATACAACTACTATGTACCTTTGTAAATAAAAATGTACCTACCCGCAAGATATCGTATTTTAGAGTCAAGGGCAAGAAACTGCGTATAAAGTTAATTAGAAGATAAAAACATAACAATAACAAAATTGATGATTAGGTTATATAGTATATCATTCCGACATTCAGAATGTATTTTACTAAAAACGAAAAGACAGAGTTTGTATGAGACCGAGGTAGAAAAATATTTTTATTTGGTACAAGATTAATTATATTACATTGCTGGCAAAATATTGAGAAAACATAATATATAACTACACTTACTTTATGAAGATGTTTATTAAAAAACTTTGTCTTATAGAAACAAGTCAAGGTTTTGATTACATAGTAAACGGAATTTAAACTATTTTATTATGAACAAAAAATTAAGTTAGCATACTTGTAGAGCAAAAACTATCGATTTTTATGGGTTATTGACATCGGAACTTTTTGTAGCGATTAGGAAAATCAGCTTAGTTGTTGTAAATAGTTTAATGTTTTGGAGTCATACCTAATTGACTTGTAGATGTATGTATTTGAATACTTTGAGTGCAGTACAATGAACAATGAAGTTCCCATCACAATGGCCGAATGACCTAATAGTATGAGATCTGGTCACGACATTTCTTCGTAAATCTGTTACTTTATTTAAATGTTTTATACATAATTTTGATAGAGGAATATGGTTCCCACGCTATATATGTATAAAGTGTTTTTGAATTATGTCATAGTAACAATAGACTTTTTGTCTCATTAAATTTTGAGTGAACACCATTTGATTTTTAGTACTTTGAAGTTGAAAATGTCAGTTGAGCTGTAGGAGGGAGGTGAGATGATAATGATTGACTTTAATGAAACGTTGCAGTTACTTTGTCATACCTACATGAGTATGCGAAATATGCAGGGTCGTAAATATTTTTCACGATAATACCTACGTTCTGAGTCAAATCACAATTTGTTGCGGAGACATTTCAACGACAATGAGTAGCATAATATACATTCCACCGTAACAAAACATGAAAGTGTACCTCGCGTACCACACTAAGCATACTTTTATCATGTTAATATAAATGTAGGAATAGGTAGGAGGTTAATATAAATGTAGGAATGAATAATTAAGGAACTTAAATGAAGTATTTTCAAACACTCTTGCTCATTTTTACGATAAATGTATTATTATAACCTTTACAAAATCAGTAGATACAGAACTTTTAGCGTACCTTGACATATATGTTAGTGTACCGTGATAATATACAAAATTATTGGAGGGTTATAAAACAAACGCTAAGCTGCATCCACCATTATTCAAATCATACCGGTATAATTAAA
>DWRA01001115.1:0-18652 GCA_018250295.1 Spathilepia clonius | reverse complement strand
TGCTGTTATTAGGCAGAAATAAGTGTGACGGTGGTGCCGCCGGAGTCGAACTACAAAGGGTTCTACCACCTTTAAATATTCATTTTAATTTTAATTTTTTATTTTATAAGTATTTTCATTCAACAGTTTCGTATTCTTGATTATGTTACATGTAAAAATAAAGGTAGCGTTGCACAAATCAAACTCAAAAACAATTTGTCAAATAAACTATAGTTCTATAGTCTTTAAAACTTAGTTTTTGTTATCCATCATTATATTCTTCAATTGTGCTTAAGTTATATGACAAATAAAGAAATATATTGCTTCATAATTTTTATTACAGTGTATTTTTACTATTTAAATAAGAATTTTCCTTAACAATGTAAGCAAATAATTGTACACAATGCTATTAGATCTGAACATGCAAGCATTATAATATTTAGGTGTAAAGTAAATTAAGTAGGTGTAGGTACCTACATATTAGAATAAGATTAAATATCGTGAAATATTAGTTTTTTATTAGAAGTAGCAAACTAGCATGCAATGAACCATAAATAGAATTAGAGTCTAACTTGAAGTTTATTACTTTAGATGCGTTACTACGCTTGCGGACTAAATTGAATGCTTCGTATGTCTCCCATACCACACTATTAAAACCAAAATACAGCAGTGCTTGACACTGTTGTTATTAGGAAGAAATAGCCGTGGCAATGTTGCCTCCGGAGTAAAACCACAAAAAGTTCTATCACTTTCAATAATCAAATGTTTGTACACCAAAATTATAGTAAGATGCAACTTGATACACCAATACAACCTCCACAGACATTTGGTGCCACCAAATGAGTCATAAAATTGCTTAAATATCCCCAACAGAACAATTTATAGTTTTAAATGTCGTTTAGGTCATAAAAGCGTCAAGTACGGCAATTCCCTCAGACCGGGAGACGACAAACACTCTCATGTCAATCATTTATGTCAAACAAAATATAAAAATCAATTTACAACGACATTCAAGCCATTATGCGGTAGTGGAGACCGCTTCATTACCACTCACGGTGGCAATAACAGAACTTGTATGGCGCATACAATGACCCCAATGATTTAATGTACGTATATGTCTCAATAAGTAATAATACTTTGTTCATTGTTAATTCGTACCATTCCGAGCCTCGGAACAATAAATTTGCGATTAGGTATAAAGCATAAATGTGTCTAGCGAGATTTATTCACTAGGGTAGCCATTTTGACTTCGTTCCCTTACCATTTACCTGAAGTGGTGTATTGTGTAATTTTCGACGTCGTTTAAAGTCGACCACAATGTAAATGCAAAAAACTACACATTGTGTCTAATATGCGCTCTGCTCATCGATAATGGATGTGCATGGTTGCTTTTGTTGTCTCCGACGAGTTGCAGCAGAATTTGAAAATTGTCATTGGTAGATGCTTTTTTTTATGTGAAACCAATTATTTCAAATCTGTGTGCGTTGCGACCTTTTTGAGTCGAACGTAACTTGAAATGGGAGGCTATTATTAAGCCATCTGATAAACCATATCGAATCGAATAATCGCTTAGTAATAATTAGGAACGTATACTTCAAAAGCTTCACCTGGAAACTTAAAAGCGACGTTTCTTAATTACTTTGTCTCTCAACTCATTAATGCTCTATCCTCCAATCGATTGATCGTGAAGATGTTGATTTGTTTCTAAATATCCAAAGCAGTTAATAGGTAGGAGGCAATCGCTAACGTCAAATAAATAGAACTTTCGGTTCAAACAAAGAGCATCCGCTACAGTCCCACTGATCATTTTATTATATCTAAACGACCATAGACCTATACTTGAATTTCAACGTATTCTTTATGGGAACATTAATATTTTTTCCATGTCATATTTATGGAGTCCCGAAAGAGCGGACCCAAGCAGGTGGTCTCTACTTAATCAAGACGTTACCGAAAATAAAAAACCTGTAGCTATATTTCGTGTTTTGCCTGAATTATAGTTTTGTTCATCGTAAGTTATGGCTCGGGCTAGGGTGTTATTCTTAGTTATTTATATAAGATACTTTAATGCGATGGGAAAGACGTATGACGCAATGAATATATTAGCAGTAAAGTACCGATATCTGCTGGAACCAGCCGTACGCAATAAAATAGTCTCCCGACATGTTAATAACGGGGACAAATATAAATTTAATAGAAACGTACCGGTAATGAAATGCAAATGGATAAGAAAGGTTTGCTAGGGTACTGTGATGTCGACAGAAATTGAAATTGTTATCTACTTACTTATTCATATTTGTGTCTATGCCGTATCAAAATCCGTTCAACAAATATACTAATTAAGATGCGTTAAAATAGAAGTAGGTTTCACTAATATTTGTTACTAAATTATAAAGATGAAAAATATGGTCAATTTTATTTAACTTTAAAAATTTAATAAACTGGTAGTATTAATTAAAATTACAACTTTATTTTCTTTTAATAAAACTTAAGTAATCCTAAATTCGAAATATGGGTACCAACTTACTAATTAATTAAGCAATGAAGACATTCTCATAAATAATAATACCAAAAAACATGATATTTGGAAATCTAGAAACTTATAATATATATATAATAATATAATATTTCCAAGGCTGGATTTTATTATTATTGTATACCTACTTACAATAAAATATACTGGCCTGCATACTGCGTTTGTAACCAAAATTATATAGAAAGGAATTTTATCTTAATATACCTACTTGTGTGGCTTTTTTTAATTACGGACGTAGCAAACGAGCATACCCTCATTTCATGGTAATACCTGAAGTCTATATGGCCTATGGAAGTCTGTGACTGACCTCAAACAAGATTATAATCCTACCGGAGGAGTCACAGTTGCGTTGCTACCCCTGGAGAATTTACACTACACCTTACTTATACGTCAGGTAAAATTTTCGTTTATATATATGTAAAAATCGCCAACAAGTACAAACAAGCAGTTTAAGCGATGATAAGAAGTTACTGCGGACTGTGGGCGTTTTTAAATGAAACCCGAATAAAATTTCACTTGAAATTAGACCAGAACTCGTAAAAGCAGGAACCTCTTATGTGTGTGTTTTTGAATTACTACATTTTTCAAACTAGTAACCAACGACACTCAATACTGTTTTTAAGTATAAGCCAGAAATTAGAGAGAACAGGTATTGTCGCAGTTATCGCAAATCATATAGCATTTCGTTGAAGGTGGTAGAATTTTTTGTAGAAATACGGACTATTCCACACTAGTAACAATAATATTGAGCGTTACGGTGTTCTAGTTTGAAGGGTGTGGTAACGGAGACACGTTTACTCGAGACGTCCTAACTTAATCCTCAGGGGTGGAATGCACCAGGTGTTAATTAGACATTTCTACGAATAAAAGTAGCAATCCAGTGAACTGCGTCCTCGTTAATATCTTCAACATTATAAAAGAAACATAATTCTGAATTCAAAACCTAAATATAGATGTAAAACATTCGCACCGTTCGTCTGAACCCAACTTGATAATGGAATAAGCTGTAAATATTTCAGAGATCGCAACTCGGATACCGCTTGATTTAGCCATCCAGCCTTCGAGATTTGTTAGCACGACCGACTTGTTTACGAAACTACCTACGTACTTAACATGCCAGTGCTAGAGTTGTCGGGCGTATTTTGTGACTGAGAGAGACATCAGTTTCAGTACTGAGTTTCCTATTTTAAGAACATATTTGCATTTAGAGAATTCGCCTTGGCGTTACTACATCGAATACTTAGGATCGCTCAATATTGCAACATTTTGGGGTACTCGTTGTATATATTTTATAAAACTAGCTTTTTATGTTTGCGAAATATTTCAAAAAGTAAAAGGTAATATTATTAATAATAAATATTAGTTGCAATACTGCAATACCGCAAATGTAAATTATCTTCATCCCGTTCATAATATGAGACGATTTTTGCCATTTTTCCCCTAAATTTTCTTAGAGATGGAATAAACCAAGATAATTCAACAATAAAACTGATCCACTTTTGATAAATTGTCTTAAATTATTACAATCGCGATTGTTATGATGATCATTTTCTCATTTTTTGTGTGGCTCATACCAAACCTTAAACTTTAAGATGTTTTTAATATTTATATTATTAGATTCAAATTTTTCAAAATATTTAAAAAGGAATTGGTACCCGAACTATAACGGTAACGGTCAAATAGGGACGCCAAATAAAAATAAATTAAGATCTAAGGAAATTTATTTTAAAAATAAGTAGGGACAGTGTTTTTTAAACAGAAGATATTTCAGTTTAACTGAAAACGCCAGTAATGTTAAGCCTTTAAATATACTTTCTTTAATTTCCACAAGCGATTTAAAAAGCAATCTCGTGTCTTCCTCGCCGAGTCTAATCTACTCGACTACGAGCCGAAACAAAAAAGTCCCTTCGTTGGAAAGTTTTATCCGACACGGAGGGCAAAAGGGCGAGGGCTAACAAAAGATAAAAGAGATATATAAGTGGCCCTCGGCAGCGCCATCAAGTCGTTACAACAGCAGTAAAATATTTCAAATTGTGCCCAATGCCGCGGAAAGCGGAAGTTACGCATTTGGTCCGCAGGGTCTCAGACCCACCCGCCATTACTGCTCACTATAATTATAATTTTTCACATTCGATTCTCTAATTTTTTAACATTCATAGTGATGTATGAGTTGCAATCTCTTTACCCGGAACAAATAGGTTCTAAAACGCGCAAAATGAATGACGTAGTCACATTACAATTGTAGATAAATTTACTTAGTGCCTACTTATGTGAAGTATTCTAATTACAACACTCACAAAAATTATACTTAATTAACTATATGCAATTCAAGTTTCATAATTATTACTTATTATACTACAATTAAGAGATAATCCTATTGTATTTTGTCTGAACACGTAATAGCAAAACATTGTAGAAATTGGCCGGCGTGAGAAATCTTATGTTTTTCAGTTTTATTGTACATGCACACCTATTTATGTTTTCTCTTAATATTAATTCTTTTTATTGAACCACGAATAATTTACGTGACTTTTTTACGGTAGTCGAGGGATTATCCACAGGTACTCGATAAATCTAAATAAACGTAGGTATAGGTATCTACACATCAATCTTAGAGATGTACGTAAATAAATTACCTTCTTATCGTGAAGAAGCATATTAAGATAAATAATGTAGATAATTCGACATATTTATTATATTTTAACATATTATTTTACCGGCTAATCTTAAATTATGTGTAAGCATATTTTTAATATTATCCTAATTTATAATTGATTACCTATATTAGAATTATCTGTCTACAAAAACTTCACATATATTTATGTTACAAATGACTAAGCCCGCATTTTGTAAACCTATTTACATATTCATAATATTTTTAATACTCGCATGTAAATAATTTGTTAAATAACAATTCTAATAATTGAGTTTAATATGTTGTCATTATCGCAATTCGATGTGAACATTCCGAATCGTAAAATCGCAATCACTGTAACAATAAACAGTAATTTACTTCATTATAGTGTATGTTCATGGATGCACATATATGAATATTAATTTCATTTTCCGATACACGCTGACCGTTCCCATGAACTACAATGGATTACAATTAGATGCAAATATTATTTGAATGTACCATTAACAGCATGAAGGGCTAGAGGGTGGAGGGTCAGCGATGCAAATATGGTAAGTTGTTAAATTTCCCCTGTGTCCCTGTATGAAGCCATAACTCCCATTTTAAAGCTTATATTTACGGATAGAGCTCCAATAGTCCGAGTGTATCAAATATAGAGATATTCGTGTTTAACGGAGCGGCGGTAGTTACACGCATGGGTGCGCTTGGACGATGGTCCGTGCGCCATTCTACGTATCCTATATATTTGTTTCGGTCTGTCTCGTACTGCTCCAAATGGTCGTAGGTATAATTCTAATATAGATACCGATTTACTTTATGTTAATGCCCTGTGTTTCCAGACATGACATATAATACGTGGTAAAATTATGTGTTAAAAAGCAGTTTAAATGGTAACTAACTCACATATTTTCCTTTTTTTTCATCAGTAATATTATTATCTAATCTATATTATCAAGAAGGCTGACAAACTCCTGGTTAGAAAATTTATGGACATTTCCACAAACATTTATTATTAAAAAGCACATTTTATATTACACAGTTTTGAAAATATTATGGCCAATACGCTCGTTACGTTTTGTTAAGTCAACAATGTTAGTAGCTACGAGATGTTCATAGGAAAGTTGACAAGTTCTAGTAAGAAAGATTTTTATATGATATTGCGAGTAGATGGCGTTACTTGTATAAATTAGTAACTAGATAAGAATATTCTTCTTTAATAAAATTGTCCTAAGTAAATTATTTAGTGTGCATTTTGTACATTAATTAATTTAGCAAAAAATAGCATTTACTTTTAATGAAACGTCCACAAAAACAATCTCTTAAATTGTTAAAAAAAGATAAATTATACTTCATTTAATTACGCTGACATTATTATAATTAGAATAAAAATATTCTTCTCGCAAATTACTCAGAGTTAAAATGTCCATAATTGCTTTTTAATTATCAAAACATATTTTGCATTACAAATATTATAGATGTATTTAACGAATATATACTTACCTAAGATGGGTATAATTAAAATAATAAATAAATTTAAGTCTCCTAATGGGTACTTAAATAATAGTATTATACTATTATGACAGTATTTAATTGTTACTTGACTTTGTACCTGTTCGTCAAAAAAAGTAATTGCCAATATTTAAAATCATATTATCATAATAACAGCAGTTTTAGCTGTGCTATGTTCTAGTTTGAAGGGTGTAATACTTATGGAAGCATTCCAGCTTAGTCACTTCCCTTTCTATTTTTTTAGTTTCCAACTCAGGACATTATTCCTATCTGAGGTCGATCCTGTGATCGATAGGAGATAGGAACTCATCTAGGGCTATTTATAAATATCCACGAAGGGCAGTGTCCACTTAAACTCAGATGAACTATATGTGTTTGCTACTTAGATTATATAGAAAAAGTTTATTTTCCTATTTTATTTTTAAAAAATATTCCGTTGAAATATGTAGGTACTTTAAACTAGGTATTTGTCCTTTTCAACAGTCGTTCGCTGTAAGATCCGAACCTTGTTATCAGGTATATCTTGTTATCATAAATTCCGTATTCCACAAACATTATGCATTGAAATGTTCTTCGGATGTTCAGGCGAAAATTATTCCAAGTAGGCGTTCCCTTTGAAGTTTATTCGCTTGTTGAATAATGCTTTATTTTTATGACTTTACGTAACAACGGCACATCGGTCTAGTAGAACTACTGGTTCGCATACGCTAGACAAGATTACTGGAAAATATTCGGCAAACCTACCCAAACGCGAATGTACACATCATAAAAAAGATTTTGTAACCTAAGAGAGTTCGAGCTATATGATTTTCATGTGATAAATATTCTTTATAATATTTTTGCGGTTAAAAAAGAATCTATTATTATTTGGTTACGATTTTGAAAACCAATTCTTCAGAAAATTAAACCTCTCATTATTGTGGGAGGATTTACATCACTAAGAAATAATTCCATTGCCAAAGTATACTAATAGTTTAATTTCTTTGTAAAGAGATAATCGAAAAGTGAAGGTAGATTCACGAAGTCGCGGGATGATTAAAAATAAAGCAGTTGAAATAAAACAAATATGTGTTACGACATTTTATTAACAACTTTCGTAGAGTCTTATCTACTTAGGTGTACCTTTCAACTTATTACAAGTAGGTACCAAATAACACCAACGTGCATAATGTTTGTAAATTTTAACAAATTCTTATAAAATTCCATTCAAAATACTTTCACAATTAAATTTTATTCAATACGAGCGAATATCCGTAGTAAAGGATCAGGTAAAATAAATATATGTTTAGGATCCCTTTGCGGAGAGACATTGATATTGAAATAAGGTAGGCGTAGGTCGTTCGATGGATGCTACACCCCGCTTTATCGATAGTTACTTCATCTATAAGACAATACAGGATCTCAGGATACTTTTCCTTTTCACTGAATGTCGTCCGCATATATTATTTTAGAAAATCTTAGAAACAAGGGCGTAAGAAAAACTGAAATGTGTTACGTATATTCTTAATATTGTTTTTTTTTTTTATGATATTTTTTAATTTAGCTAATACATCAGAAATTTTTGTACTTTCCTACGATTTTACTTTACAAATTAACCAATTATGACATTTATTTATTTGTTTATTTAAACTTAAACATAAAGAGAAAATAAAAAATTAATACTAATTACCAATTATGACATAAAATTTAATGGCACTTTAAAACCAAGTATTAAATTTTTATGGTTATTAATTACATAGGTAGGTATATTATAATTACTAAAATTCCCTTTATAGACCTGCTGGGATTTAACCAAGAACCTGAGGAATTAGGTAAATGAGGATTTTTCTAATTATAATTTTAGTATGTAGATACAGCTGATTGTAAACAACACAAATTGATTATAAAGTACAAAGAAAGTAGTTGATTTATCTATCTATATATCAATCTATCTATCAACACCTTTCGGAAAACAAATATTTTTGACATTACAGTAACATAGTTTAAGTAAAATATTACAGTTACTCAAGTACTTGCACATACGTGCGATACAGAATCGTTCACACGTTTCAGCTGAATTACAATGTTTACCGATGTTGTGCTATCGAGCGGTTTGAACAGAATATAACTGCTTGTGGAAATATTCTTATGAGTTGACAGCAAATACAGCCAAACTGTAGTGAAGTAAGCAGCCGCACCGATATGTTAACAGCAATATTTTCCGTTTGTCCTATTGTTACGCAATTAAAGAACTAGTTTTACCCTACCACCTTAAAAAGTTTGTAGGTAACTTCGTGAAAATTGTATATATTGTGTTTTCAAGGTAGGAGTTTATATTATATTGGTGAAATATTCAAGTTACACACGGACTTTTTAAAGATAGTAATAGTCGAAATACATCGTAACATAACTATGCACCCATATTACGTGATGTTTTATACGGTTCATTTTATGTTACAAAAATATTGAAACCGAACATGTTATATCAAACTATTATATAATTATATACTTATCTACTAACATATACCTATAATGATAAAGACTTGCATAGAAAGATCAAATAGATCATAGCGCTGCAGTTCGAAAAGATAGGGCCTCATTATGATGTTTGATTAATAATTCATCATATTTTGATAATAGTTATACGGGAGAGTATTCTATAAAGAGAACTGTGTTATCAGTTTTATTTAATGATCAATATTTTTGTTATTAAATTACCCGTCTATAGCAAGGTATTTGACTTTCATGTACTTATTATTTCTGCAGAGTACTGTAGACAAACATTACTTAGCTGTAATAAGAGAACAGCGTACAAATAACCGTTAAATTTCTACGATCAAATTATATGAAACACGTCGAAACTAGCAAGAAATAGCAATAAACGTTAGGGCGAAACAATTTACGCCCACGAATACGTAAGTTACATAACGATACGCGAACCAAATACGCTTTTGGCAATAACTGGGCAACATTCTAACAATTTAATGTGGCATAAACAATACAAATACTGGTACTGGCTGGTTGTACGCGCCTCCGGCATATGGAGCCGCGTACATGCCATATTTATTGTGTATGGTATTGTGGTGCGATCGTTACCGTATATCTGGAAGTGGGGGCGTATAGGGGCGCCCTATCATGAATCCCGATACGCACCGACCAGCGTAAGGAGACCTACGCGACAATGATAATATATCTCAGGTTGATATATCTCGGTGAGGGTCGGTTGTTTTTGGTAACGTCGTAAAAGGGTTCGTTGATTGGACAGGGACTCTCGTGGGCCTCTCTGACCCGTGTGCCTTGTTAATGGGTTTAATCGTCCCCGTAGTCCGTCTCAGCAATTTATGTTTCATTTTCGATCTCGTTATGCAAGCCGGATTATGCGCACATGCGACCCCCAATTCGAAACGTAATGGTGATGGTATGATATGTAAATTTGTAAGGTTTCACCTCGATAATTTGTTAGAGTATTGCTGTATTTAGTAATTCGTTAAAATAAAACTGTAATAGGTTAATAATACAAGTATCTTTCTATTTCAATAAAAGTGTCATTTATTATCTTCTTTTTATTAAAGTTCCGTAGTTAGAGGGTAAAAACTTTATCACACTAAGCCTCTGCTGTTTGTCCATCTCTCTTGGGGGTCTATCTTTTGAACTGTAATATATAGATTGAAACTTGTACAATATTCATACGAGTATTGCTATGACTGCTGTAACAAGATATACTAAAAATAAAAAAGTTCAAGAGCTCTGTCTCTAGCGTCCGTTATTATTAATAATTCTAGACAACCTTTTTCTTACTATAGATCAATATTTGATAATTTTGGTGGCTACCTACTAGAATAGAATAGAATTAAAATTTAAAAAAGACGTTATCTACACTCACAGCCCCACACCAGGAATTCACTGTGTTGTATGTGCTATGGACACACACAAAACGACAAATACACAAACCGTTAACAGAAATCTAAATTCATCATTTGGTCATCTATCTGGCCGAGGATCGAACCCGGAACCCATTGCGTGGCACGCCGATATGATGACCAAACCGCCATGCGGGCCGTCATTTGAAAAAAATTGAATGTATTGATTATTTATTAATAGCGGGCGTTAATTTGTCCGTCCACGCTTTGATATCCACTACCATTAAAACGTCATATCTTATATATAAAATTTCTATGTTAGTTACCGTACTCCTCCGAAGCGGCCTTTTCGATTGTTACCAAATTTTATATAAGTATTCAGTAGGTCTGCGAATCGGCCAACATCTATTTTTCATACCTCTAAGTGATAAGGGTTGTTCTCTCTTAAATTTTTTGACGAAAATTTTTGTTTTGTTTCTTGTTGTATTGTTGCATTAAAAATACATACAACCCAAAATTTTTACATTTTTATCACCAACCCCTGTTTTTTTATGGCCATTTTAGTACTTTAATGATTTTTATAAGGCAAAATAACGTTTGCCGGGTCAGCTAGTAAAATTATAATACCAAGTATGTCATATAAAAGTTAACGTTATTAGTGTTATTACTATTTACCGAACAATATTTGTGCAGTTTCGCAGTACTTCTCAACAGTGGTTGCTTGTGAGCACGCCTACCGCCACGCCCGGCTCGAGTTGTGCAAACATTCACTGTTTGAACGTTAACTGAACGTAGCTACAGTACCTACTTACCTGAGTCACCTTCAGTGGTCGTTGTACTTATACGTGTGTTGTATTGTCGCAATGGCGCGTATAGGCCTGTATATAAATGATTAGCGAAAAGTGATAAAAACGAAAAACCGTTCGACTGTGGCTACATTGAAAATGCTAGAACCATTTATTGTTGGATAACACCACTGTCGCGTCTATTTCTGCTTAGTAGTCGTCATCATCGACGTTTCTTACTACTGAGCACGGGTCTCCTCTTAGAATCAGAGAGGTTTAGATCATAGTCCACTGCGCTGGCCAAGAGCGAATTGGTAGCCATTACACACCTTTGACAACGTTTTAAAGAACTCTCAAGTGTGCAGGTTTCCTCACGATATTTTCCTTCGTCGTTAAAGCAAGTGTTACGTAATTTGTAATACGCTTATAAATTTTTAGCGTGCCTGGAGTTTGAACCTCGAACCCTCGATTGAAAGGCAAAGTTTCTACTACTATTATTCCTAGGCTTATCAAAACATATACCTAGGTAGTATTTGTGGAGCGATCATGGTCACAGCAAGGTTATGAAGGATACCTACTCCTAATTAGTCAATGACTGCGAGACGGATTTGCGTAATAAGATTATAATAAATGCCGTGACATATAAGACTAAATCTTTAAAGGTTTTCAATAACAATATCCGCTTGTTAATCTCACTAAATCGGAATATTTTACGGCAAGATTTTAGCGATTATTATCGGTAGGTAGGAACTTATTTTTTTTTAAGCTGACCTGGATTTTGACGTGAATTATTGAAGGTGGTAGAAACTTTTGTAGTTCGACTTCGGCAGTACCACCGCCACGCCTATTTCCACGTAATAACCACAAAGTCAGGCTCTGCGTGTTCTCTTGAAGGTTGTGGCAAGAAGACATACTTTTCTGAGTTCCAACTTAGTCCTCACAGGTAGTAAGACGTCTGTGGCCGACCACAGGTAGGTACGGCTCTAATCTTATCCAGGGTTGATTACAGCTTTCATGGGCAAGGGCCACTCACCATCAGGTGGACTGCAGCTCCGTTGTTACTTTTCAACAAAAAAATCTAGATTACAGGTGTCCATAAGGGGCAGCGGCCACATACCATCAGGCGGTGGTCTAGTCGTCTAGTCACTGGTCTAGTCACTAGACCATCTGTCTAGTCGTTTCGGAGATTAGCTCAAACAAACAGACAGATAGACGGACAAAAAGCTTAATACTTGTTTTTTGTTATAAGTATCTTATTTGCTTTCATATGCATTTAGTAAAAAACTGTTATTTTGATATTACAAACACACACTTCTATTTTATTTATTTCTCTGCGTACAGTCTCTTTGTATTTTTTAATTCTTAATTTTAAAATTTATTTAAAAGCCGGAGTTTTAACCGTTATAATTTGACAATAGTGTAGTATCATTATTGTACGAAATACAACTCATAAAAAACCGATGATTATTTAAAAGTCTACGTAAAAACATAAAACCTGGGATATTTTAATAATATTTGCATTGAGGAGCCTTTTATTTTTTCCACCCTTTTTACGATAGTCGTAAAAATCCCGTGCCGTTTTGAACTTATTATACGATCCCTTTGCCATTAAAACATTGTGTTGTAATCAGTATCTTGCCAGTAAACTAATTTGTTGAGTATTTTATGCACAGTGTTAAGCAACAGTTTATGGTTGGCCCATAAAATTCTTCGCAGCGCGCCCCTACAATGTTCATGTTATTTTATTTAAAATTATTTATATTTAAAACGTGCCGTTATTTTTTGCAATTACCTGAGGCGTGATCTTTTAAAATGCCGCTAAACATTGAATACAAAACTGTATTCGTAATTCCAAGACGTGTAAATATCCTTTAGTTAATGACCAGTTCTCTAGGTAATCCAAGGACATTTAACTTACTCCAGATAGGGTAAGAAGATTATTTATTGATCATTTGAATATCAATCACTATGAATCCAAAGCAGCGAATTTAGAGTGAGAGTGGCGGAAGTACTTGTAAAGTAATATTAACTTTTTTTACTCGACTGCGGAGGATAATTTTTTCGAGCGTACGTATATATGTTTATATGTAAGTGTCTCATTCTTTAGTACGTCATACAATCAAAACGGCTTGACTGATTTTAATATATGAGGCGTGGTTGGATTCGTCTAAATTGTAGGAGTGACACAATCCATATTTTAAAGCGGACCGTTTTTCGTCTAATTAAAATTGCTAGCTATTCAAATGACACCTGTAGGACCGTCGGACACTGGTGTCAATCACAGATTCCTTGCTATTCCTGAGAACTTAATTGGTCGTCTCATTTAACTTTACCACGTCGACAACCGTCAAACCAAAACGTGGCGATGTAACGGGCAGAATACAAAAATTGGAATATCGCCGAAGCCACTAATATCAAATCGTCCAAAATTCCATCTTGCAATAGACAAGTCAAAAACCAAAGTAACAAATGTCTTACTTTTATCTGTCTTTTAACAATAAAAAAGTCTTAATAGTGATTCTTTAAAAGGTGGTAGACCCAGTATGGTTCGACTAGGGAGGTACCATAGCCTTTTCTAGCCAAAAATAGTTCTGAACTTCATTGTAAGGGTGTACATATGAGGCGGCAATTTTTTTCTTTAGAAGTGGTAATGCCTCTGTGATGAAGAGGTAGAACCTATTCATGTAGTTGGTCACAGATATCCAAGGACGATAGTGACCATATACCATATGATGGACTGCAAACTAGTATATTGCTTCAATCGTATAAAAAAATCTAAAAGACACTTAAAATAATCGTTAATGTTATTCAATATGACTTTATCTCACTTAATTTACTGTTTATATACGATAAGCGACGAAATAGTGCCCAGGTGTAGCTACTACGTTTTAAAATATCAATTTTTGATATCTATTACGGCGAAGCAACCTGTTTACTCATTCGTACACCTAGCTCGACCATATTTTTTATATCAAGTGTTCAAAGCAAATATTAAAGTTTCATGTTGATTTTAAAAAGATTATACGTTGATATTGTAAGTTGAGTCAATAAATACGTCAGTCGTTCCGAGTTCAATACTCCCGTTGCTAGGTACATATTTAAAGTTTAATTTCTGGAAGTTACTTGATACGCAGTTTTCGTGGTAGCGGTTGGAACGAATCTTGAGATGTATACAAAAGTATAGGTAAAAGACATCAAGTTACGCACAAATTACATATTACAATGATTTAATCACTTTTAAAATTATTCGATTTTTTTTACAATATATTGGCATTTTTACGTAAAAATAAAAAATAAAAAAACATTTTTTTTACTTATATGTGCAAAAAATTTTAAATTTATTAAAAAGGAACACTAAAATGTTATGCAATAATTTTTACTAGGAATTTCAAAGATATTTACTATTGTTGTTAATATTATTACATTTTCGAACATAATATTATAACATTTACTGAAGGGTTTTAACAAATGATTATCAGATTTTACAAATTATAAGTATATAAGTTTAATATGAACCTACTTGTTTTTTCACATAAATTCACCGCTATTAAATATCAATATAACATCATTTATTAAATAGCATTTTCAGAAGCTTTCTGGTCTTAATTCACGACTTACTTAAGGTCAGCATTGTAGAGTAGGTATATTCCAGATCTTCTACACTTATAGCAAAAGATAGTGTATTAAATATTAATTATTATTATTGCATCCCTCTGTCCATCAGTCCTTATAAAACTGCTTCTGTTTTTATATCGGGTTGATTAGAGCATCGTAGTACCGCGATTGGATACGGTCACTGTGACTAAAGTCTTCCCAATAAGTTCCAAAGTTTGCTTGTGATCTTGCATATCACGGGACAAAAGTCAAGCGAAAATCTGATATTTCTGCTCGATCTGCTTGTGAACGATGAATAATACAATCCTGTGTAACATCTCACAGGGGATAACTCTGATTGTGGTCACTGCGCTTGGCTACTACCGTTGACCACATAAATGCGTAATTTTGCAGACGCTGCCAATTTCCTGGACTTAATCACTTAGTCCCCTGTTACTTCATGGGAATTTCCAGGGGAAGAGTAGTATTTTTAGGATGTCATTCCATAGTAAGGTACATTATTTGGTAATTATTCTCGAGAGATAAACATAATTGTTTTAATACTTGTTGTAAAACAGCATATCTGCAAAGTCAAAGTCTGGTTTAGTAGTTAATTAGAATATTGCATGTTTACTTCAGTACAATAATTACATGTAGAAGCTACTTGCTTTCCCTTTAAGTTAATATATAAGTAAATTAATTATATAAGTATTTTTATAATATTTACTTTAGTAAATAACAAATTTTAAACCTCTAAGATTAATAACCGTTACTTTAGAATAGTTTTTTATTGCGGACAGAAGCTTTATGTTGCTTCCTCGATAAAGATATGGAAGCAATTATAAAACCATTTTACCCACGTAACGTGTATTGGAAGACATAATATCAGTTACGATGAAGAATAACCATGTTTTTATTACTAACTAACGTTTTATTTCACTTTATTAAAGACGCTTTCTACACTTACAACCCCACACTGGGATTTTCTGTGTCATGGGTGCCACGGAAGAACACTAAGACGAATACACGCCCACACCCAGAACAGAAATCCAAATTCATCATTAAACATGTCTGGCCGGGGATCGAAGCCGGAACCCTTTTCTTGACAGACCGGTATGGTGACCGCTGCACCACGCGGGACGTCAACACTTGCTCGATGATGACATAGAACTTGCTAAATGTAAAACCGTTTACAATACAGGTATTAGTAAAAAGTATTGAAACACATCAATTGCGATCGAGAATAACCGATTAAACGGAAAATATTGTGTCATATAAAACCAAATATAGATTACAGGTGATAGCGCGTTGACTCGCCCCTGTTATTTGATAATGTCATAATCATTGTCACGGTGACAGTTCTCGAAAGCATAATCACCAATTAATAACGCAATGTGTGCTGTGTTATAATGACAATGCTTACTTTCTTATGTTTCAATGATTTAATGACTTTAAAAATAATTGGATTTTACAAAATATTGGCAAATTGTTTTTGGAATGTTCATTTTATTGTCATCAAGTTACGCATAAATTACATAGGCCAATGATTGAATCACTTTTTAAATGATTCGATTTTTTCAAAAAATTGGCAACTTTGTATTTGGAATAATGATTTTATTGTCAAGTTACGCACAATTAGATATTTCAATGATTTAATCACTTTTAAAATTTTTAGATATTTTTTTCAAAATGTGGGATATTTTATCGACTCTCGATTTTATTGTTATGTATTTACGTAAAAATAAAAATTACAAATAAAAAATTTTCATTTCCATGTATAAAAAAATTTTAAATTACTTCATTTAAATTTACAAATTTTAACAATTTTAAAATGTATCACTTTATTACTATGAGAAATGATCGAACAGTCAACAGAGGATAATATTTTTTAAAATAATGAAACCTTTTTACAGCCAGACTTTGTTTAAATTACCTACGTAGGTATTTGTTTATTCAGATCACTTAGTATAGAGTAGGTGTCTGTTTACGGATTCTTTAGCGGATCCATTGGACCCATAATGTAGCTTAGACAAGGCGGATGTTGGATAATCAAGGTTACGTGGATTTGCTACAGTTGTCAATATACCTAAGTACTGTTAAATACTCACTAGAAGCAAAGCATTAACTATCTATGACTATACAGACATAGATCTAGAGTCGACTTATTAAGGAGGAAACCTATTGCTATCAGTGAAGGGTCATTTGAACGCTTAATTAAAGTAAGTATATATACAGCAGTGCTTTAAGACCATGGAATGTATTTAACACGGGTACATTAGTGGCCTCTGACGTATTTAAGGGCTCTAATAGACTTGCGACAACCCGTTGCCGGCGAGTGCTGTTGAATTCCACTGCTAGTTGCTGCCAGTCGCGGTTATCAGCGTTGACTGTCGCTATTATGTTACCTGCCTTATACATAGGTTTCTTCTTAGTAAGGGTAGGTACTCATGTCACAAAGTATATATGCATTCAATTTAGTGATAAAAAACATAAAATTGAAAGGATAAATAGAACGGATAAATAGAATAGAAAAATGAAATTTAAAAACAAATGATAAAAGCGTTTTATATCAATTTTTTAAATTAAAAAGATTAGTGTTAATAGAGAGTTAAAAACATATTCTTGTACCTATACTGTTTACTAATATTCAATCGGCTTTTATTATAAATTACCGTAATTGAGGCTGATTTTCGAACATCGTTCATTCTACTACACGTATGTGTAATGACAACAAATCCGGCTTGGCGTCAGCAACTAGTTTCGCTACCTATAGTACTTATCGTTATCAATCCATTGCCGTCCCACTGATGGGCGTAAGTTTTCTTAGAGTGAGAGCAGTTGTGGCTGTAGACTACTGCGCTGGCCAAGGACAGATTGGCAGTTTTTAAGGTGGTAGAACCCTTTGTAGTTCGACTCCGACGGCACCACCGCCACACTTATTTCTGTCTAATAACAGCAGTGTTAAGCGCTGCTGTATTCTTTTTTGGTATGGGAGACATTTATCCGAGGCATTTCTACTTAGTCCTCAGGGGTAGTCACGTATTTTTGGTCAACTAATCCGTAATGCTTTATGTAGCTTAATCGATTATGAATACTTCTTTTTTATAATATAGAAGTAAGCAATTAACCTTGTCTGGTGGGAGACCTCCCTTTGTCAAAGTATTTTTGTTACACAATAAACATAAATTCGTTCTTTGAACCGTTTTCCTTCTATCGGAAGCGCAAAGATTATTAATTTTAAGCGGGCATGTTACGTTGAAGGTATTCATAGAGCAACCATTGAATAGCTAAGAAAGCCTTTTTAAAGATCGTCGAATAGGAATTCTGAATGCGTTGGCAATTTTCAACGCAGCTTCAAATACCAGAGCGATTTTGTAGACCTACCGCGAGATTTCTACTAACATTTATATTAAAGGAGTAATTTTTTCATTTGTATGCTAGAGAGAAAATAAATTATTTTTAAAGCGGACGTGTATGTAAATAAAATATTTGCTAGATATGAATTAGCCATGATATTTCTCTTTTCTAATTACAATTTGCAATTTAATAAATAATATGATAAAGGTAGGTTTTATATCATGGATGTGCTGGATGGATGTGCTTCCACCTGGTGGTAAGTAGCTTTTGCCGTTCATTGACGTTTATAATCAACCCCAAATAAGATAACAGTCCTACCTGCGGTAAGCCTAAAATAAGTAAAAGGTGGTAGAACCCTTTGTAGTTCGACTCCGACGGCACCACCGCCACACTTATTTCTGCCTAATAACAGCAGTGT
>DWRA01001114.1:0-18659 GCA_018250295.1 Spathilepia clonius | reverse complement strand
CCATGGGCGGCAGTTACCACTTACCATCAGGTGGACTGCATGCTCGTTTGCTACTCCATCATATAAAAAAAAAAAAATCATTGTTAACAAGCTGGCCCATACTTCTAGCAATACCTTTAGTACCGCAAAGGGGCGCTGCTTGGAGAATGTATTGGCCAACTCATTAACGACGATTGAATAGCTAAACGTAAAAAACTCATGTTAACGGTACTCATGGTAAATTTCAACTGCCACCAATGAACATTTGTAATCCAGCCCAGATGAGACTAAGAGTTCTACCTGAGGTCGACCACAGTTGCGTTGCTACCCCTGTGAAGTACAGAAGGTCCCTTGACAAGAATGTCTCACTTAACAACCTATGCATGATAAATAGAAACTTAAGTGATGATACCACACTTTTTGCAAGATAAAAAAACAATTATCAAATACATTTTGTTATGTAATGGGTAATCAGAGTATATATATAGCAAACGAGCATGCAATCTACCTGATGATAAGTTTCAGCTGCTGCCTATTGATATTTGTAATCCAGATACGACTAGAATCCTACCTGAGGTCCATCACAGATGAGTTGCTACCCCTGAGGAGTAAGTTGGAACACCTCGGACAAATTTGACTCTTTGACAAGAATGTCTCCCTTAACAACCAGTGCATGATAACTGGAAACTTGAATGATAATGTCACAGTGGATGTTAGATGAAGAAAAAAGTATTATCAGATACATTTTGTTATGTAACGGGAACATGCAATAGGTTGTTTTGATTTCGTTATTGCTCATATTTTGTCCTGGTAGTATGCATCGTGACTTCGATGGAACTAGTGATAATAACAGTTTAAAATAATAAATTCAGACTGAATTGTTGTTAACAACTGTATTTGTTTGAATTTGAATGTCAATTTTGTTTACTAATAAAACTATAAAGTTTCTGTTTATCACTCATAGGTAGTACTTAGTAAAATAGCACTGTTTGAGTTTATCTAAAACTCTTTATAGAGATAACCAGCTAATGTAAGACAATTTTGTTCATTGATTAAACTATAAAGCTCTATATCCACCGTCAGACATACATCTGAATGATGAATTTAGATTTCTGTTCTGGGTCTGGGTGTTTCTGTATTCGTCTTTGTGTGTGTCCATGGCAACCACGATACAGGGAATCCTAGTGAGTGAGTGTATAAAGTGTGTTAAGTGTGTGTGTTATTTATATGGGGACATGTGCTATTTATGATTTGTAGGTAGACAATCCATGAAACTATATATAAGCAATCCGTAAAGTATTGGATCACACTCTTCACATATCTTAATCTACTACTTGCATCATGTTTAAGACATTGTTTTTTTCTCAAAATGCGAGCGCTTAAACCTTAGTTTACCACGTGTAAGTTTGCTTCTCTTACTTTGCTTCACATTTTAGGCGTGTGGCAAATAGCAAATATTTTTTAATAGGAAAATAACTGTGTAAATGAAAGATGCGTTATTTCTATTGAACACCTCGGAATGGGGGGTCGCAATTCATATAACTAAGCTATCATAGTATCTTGCTGCGACCGTATATAGTTGTTATTGTTACTATATTGACACATTAATTTAGCAGAACTCAGAAATATGCAAAGACATTGAGCAGAAAATATTATTTAATATACGCTTTAATGTTGTTTGCGTGACATTCATATTCTCCTTGAATGTCCTAAACTTAGTTTATGTCTGTTTATAAACTGCAAAACAAGTTTTCAAGTTTCGAATAACGCATAATGTATCTCCGGTAGGTAACTTTAACGTTGCTTATGGTACTAGCGATGGAAATAATGTTTAAAAGCAAAGTTCAAATCCCTATAAAGAAATAGTATGTACTAAATATTTGCTAAGCAGGAGACTTACTTAATAGAAGTAGCAAACGAGCATACTGGGTGTACGATGCCTGATATTACATGTACTTCCATGGATATAGATGCGAATGTGGCCTGTTATATTGAGATCCCCGGGTTGAGCCTAAAATTATTTTATGTTTTATTACTTTACTCCGGCGGAACCACCGCCACACTTTTTCTGCCTAATAAGAGCAGTGTTAGGCGCTGCTGCCTGCTGTTCTGGTTTGAAGGGTGTGGTAAGGGAGATAAACTTAACGAGGCATTCCAACTTGGTCCTCAGGGGTAACAACGCATCACAAATGTCCATGGGCGGCAGTTACCACTTACTATCATGTGGACTGCATGCTCCTTTGCTACTCCATTATATGTAAATAAATTAAAAAAAAAAACAAATTAGACGGCTAACAAATTTTCGTTTACAATATTGCAGCAACGTGCAACTCTACATTTAATAACGTATAACTCCAAATTCAGTACTAGAGCAAACAAAATGTAGGAGACACATCAATAACTTTATACGAGCCGGAATAATATTGTATGCGCGATATTTCTCAACGCAAATGGATTGCGGCCATGAAGCCAGCGATTTATCACGCGAACTAATGTGTGTATGTCGGGGAATGTATTCGAGAACCAGATTGTGAGAAAATTGCTACTAATATGCCATTCATTTGGTAATCTCTTTCTGCAGCCGTGGGGCTGTCTTATAGAGGCAATATACATTTTTGTATACATCTATTGCGTAGTATGTTTACAATGTAATATTTATTTCCTTTTATCTTTAATAAGAAACAATAGTACCCTTACACTATTTGTTATAAGATTAGAATAGAAGTCGAGCTTGCAGTCCATCTACTTATATGGGAATTAACCGCCATCCACACCCTACTACCGAAACCTAGAACTGCTTCACGCTAGAAATACAACTAGTATTCGCAAAAATAAGCAAAGTTCTTTATATTTACGAATATTAGTAGTATAGTAGTAGGAGATTTCGTCGATAACATTCATTTGAGTAATTAAAGTTTCCATCTAATTTTCCGTAGTCTTAAGAGCCCCAACGTACTTGGCACTAACGCAATATGTTACAAAGTATGTGATGCATCGAAATTCGTAGCATTCTGCAGTACAGGAGGTACCTGTGCTTGTCACAGTTTCTACGCCATTTTCTTTTCACCATGTGTAGCAAGTGTGTTGTTTATTGATAAAATTGCAGAAACGACCTACTTTTTACTAAATAATTATATTTGTAATGTAATGTTAATCTGTGGATCGATCTTCTTAGGACTTTCACTGGCAGGTAGCTGATGTCTTAAGAGGCAACTTAGACTACTTTTTATATAGGAATATGTATTAGGATATTGTGTAAAAATTGCACTTCATTTTGTTAAAACCGTCAAAGGTATAAAATTAACAAGTCGTATATAAATAAATAAATAAGGGGTCAAAAAACGAGGCACTGCTTTTTGATATAATAATTACACGTACTTGATAGTTATCCAAGGCGTAGTCGAGATTCTACTAGTCTGGTGTTGATAACAGATGTCAATGGGTGCTAGTGCACTCTTACCACCAGCTGAGTTACATGTTAATTTCCTATTTCTATATACAAAAAATATATAACCCCTACGCCAATAGTTCAAACTAATATGTCATGTGTATCATGTCATGCCTATACTATAGGTATTCAAACACCGACACCCAGAACAGAAACCTTAATCCTTATTTCGATGTTTTCTTAGTCGGGAATTGAATTTCGTTTCGAACCCTCTTCGTCTGAGTCCCTCGTAAAGTGACCGCGCCGCTCCACCGTTCCTTTTAATTTTAACTATAATTAACGAAATTTCATCAATAATAAGCGTCATTGACATTACTAACAGTACATCATTCCCGCCTGGTTTTTAATAGTTATGGCGACATTTATGTCTGTCTGAATGACTGTATAATATAACGTAAATATTGCACGTATTTGTTTTTATAAAAAATAATTTATGATATATATGTAATGTTGAATGGAACATCAATTGACTAAAATAAATTAAGTTGCTGTATATCGTCCGTCATTGAAAGCTGCCGAACAACAAATTAATCATCTCAATTACAAAGTAAGTACATGTTTAAAATATGCGAATTTTAATTATTCTCTCTTACGTTATAAATTCCTACAATTTCCGACAATACCTGCTAATGGATTCCTGTTATGGAGTGCGTAGTGTTCAAAATGAAATATAATCATTGTTTTACGTGAAGATTAAATAATGGAGTAGACATGACTAGCGGTATAAAATATTTAATTTTTTTTGTAAGGAATTCGTTTTATTTGAAATGTTCGATTTATAATACCGAATTCGAGATGTTATAATTTTCTGTTTTGATCGTGTAAATAAATGTACTTTAAGTATTACGCATAGTTTAATAGAAACGATATTTTTTTCCACTATGCGTTGGAACTAATATTTTATTTCATTAGAAATACGTCTATTATCTACTTCAATTACAAGTAACCCTTTATATTATTTTAATGAATTATTTTAAATATCCGGGTACAAATTATATTTTGAATTGATTAGGGATGTATATGAGCAGCAGTGACCACTCAAGCATCGTATCATTTTATATAAAACGACTAAAAATCGAAGAGATGGATAGGAGCTTCCATTAAGTAGTTATCGACACAATCTGTCAAGAGCTGAAACTAAGGCAAAATGCTAGATGGACATATAAAGTTTGGTAAAATGTATTATACTCAGATATAGCAAGATCCATTTCTACTTGATATGTGTTCTGTGGTTTCATGTACGGCAATCTCATCTCTGCGGAATTAATTACCTATAAAATAAGGCTAGGAACAGACGTTCAAATTTTATGCTAATGTCATGTTTTGGTAGTTTAAAATTTACATAGAATTAAGGCGGAATATTTTTTGATGAAAATGAAGTAGTATGTTTTCAGTTATTGCTGTAAACATCGAATAGTGCTTTGTGTGTTGATATATATTTTTAACTTTTGATTGGGATAATAATAACAACGTTTTCTGCGCTAGATTACCTTTGTTGTAGTAATTAAGACACATAAAGACGGGCAGACACGTGAACCTAAAATGAATAAGTTAATAGAAGTTTAGATATCTGCTTGCCCATGGATTAATCGTAAGACATACGCTTTCCTGCATTTTATTTCACATAAGAACCCAGTTTCAACATTACAGCCATCGTTATAAGCTTTCATATTCTACATTTGGGTAACAAACTTGAATAATACATCCTGCTTATATTAGGTAGAACTGTCAGAATCTTATTCGAAAGCAGAGCACGAGTGGTGGTGGTTTCCGGTTTCGACACCGTCTTCCGGTTTGAAGACGAAACTATTGCTATTTCAGTCACCTCTACTTCATGTGACCTCTAAATCGTTATCTACTCTATGCAACTACAATCTACTTATTAATAAACTTGTACCTGTCTATAGTTAGCGTAGACTAAATACTTGTTTGACTGGACATATTTTTGCTTTTAGACTTTCATTTAAATGAGACCTCCTAATGTTCTCCCGTAAGTAGATACTTGTACGTTTACATTATAAAATGAACATAACAACTTTTTATCAAAGTATCATGCATATTTAATTAACACTTACTACTAGTTGCACTGATTGAAATTAAAAGCAAATGTGTATTGGTAGACTTCACACACCATTAAGAACTGATTTCAAAGACCTCTCAGAAGCGAAGGTTTCCTACCGATGTTTTTCTTCACCGTTATATCAATTGATAATTAATTTCTAGTACGCACATAACTTCTACAATTAAAAAGTGGCTGGGGTTTGAACCTTAGACCTCTTGATTGAGAAGCCAAGATTCAACAGTTTTTATTTGTTAACGCTTAATGTACTTTCGGTATTTTGCATTATTTTTTGAGTTCATAATGAGGTTTTAACCGACTGCATTTAAAAGTAAATTTTTAGACATAAACATCGTATAACATGGTGTCGTAAACATTTTATATTGTTTAATTTAATACAATAGTAACACTGAGTACACATACATATTATCTTTCGCACGCTCTCTCTACTAGGAACTTTAACTATGCTAGCTCTCTCACTTCTACGGAATGTGCGCGCAATATTCGTAAAAAGGTTCCTAAAGTTTTCGCTTCACGTATTAATGATATGTTTAATTTAAACCTCATTAGGATTTCGAATATTACGCGTGAAATTGTATCGTGCTCTTCGATCCCTACATTTATTCGTCAGATGTTATGTCTAATCTATTTGTAACTTTGTAACTATTCGTAAATTTCTATATCTTTTTTTAAGGTGGTAGAACCCTTTGTGGTTGACTCCGAAGGAATAACCGTCACTCTTATTTCTATCTAATAGCAACAGTGTTAAGCGCTGCTTTGATTCAGTTTGAAAGGTGTGATAAGATACACTTATTCGAGGCGTTCTAACTTCGTGTTTGGGGTAACAATGCTCGTTTACTAAAAAATTATTAAATTATAAAAAGTACCTTAATGGATAATCGGACGAAATGTTGTAAAATATGTGTTATTGTGTAAGATAACTGAATAAAAACGCGTTCAAATAAGGCGTGTACACAAAATAAACTTATTTCCTAAAACGTTTTTTTAAATCATAATTTTTTATATTATCCTTAACCGAATGGTCCATTTATATTTATCCTAATCGAAGATGGTATAATATGATGTAGGTTAAATGATAGTATGTAAATTATATGTAACGTACTGAAGAGAATTACTTGTGTGTGAGTTGCATTGTTCAGCAGATTCAGTAAAGCTACGAAATTCTATTCATGTTTATTGTTGGAATGTGCGTGTGTGAGTGGACCTTTATCTTTGTAATGGAATTTACTGTGTGGAATTTACTGAACCCTAGTTACATTATTTTGGAAGATAGTAGAATCCTTTGGGATATATCTATAGTGATATCTTAGTAGTACGAAGATAGGTCTTACTTCTCGTGTCCGGGGTTACAATCCCAGGAATGTGACTTTGCTGTTTACAAGTGATGCGCATATTAGAAATTTATTATCACTTCCAATAATGGTGATAAAAAACATCGTGAAGAAACCTTCGTGAAGAAAACATGCTTGTGAATTCTAAAATAAAAGTCTAAAGGTAAGTCTAGAAATATACGGTAGTTGTAAGTATAGTAGTAGGAGAGTCTGGAAATACAAAAAAAAACCTTGCGATCAGCTTTTTAGAATTTATCTTTATAATTAAGTTAAACAGACGAATAGCAGATAGCACTACAGATCCAACGGAATTTAATTCACTGAAGCATTTGTCATTATTCATAGCTCAGTAATAAATGTCTATGGACGTATTAATTCCAATTGCAAATGGAAATCTATAGAAGGATTCATACTATTGTATTTGTCCTCGAGAGAATGAAATCGTTTTCAATTAGAGAAATCTAATTAATATTGAACACGAATTTCGCATATTATTATGATTATCTTATACGAGAATGTGTTATAGGAGAGATATGTTAATTTCTCAGTTCTTACATACTCTCTCTAACATACCTCTGAACATACAAGAGGGTATAATGTGATTAAAATAAATAAAATGGATTTTAACGTGATTTTTAAAATTAATTGTCATATTTAAAAAGTCAATTATTTGACAGTCAAGGAAATGATGCATTCCAACGTTGCCCTTAGTGGCAGATATTTGTGATGCATCCGATGTATCATTTACGAACATTCGTATAATTGTAATCAACGTCCAGAATTTACAATATGTACAAAAAATAGTTGGCTTTGAAGAACTTTAGGTCTGTAAATACAAATAATTTATTCGTGTGAATAAAAATATTTACATCGGCGGCACATTTTTGAACTTTATTAGAAATTTAAGCGGTTTCAAGGCTTTAACGTGTCCTGAATAAAATTTTCTCGAACCTCTATTTACGCTCTTTGCAAAGGTCTAGAAATTTCCCAGACGTTGCCAATTCCTTCCAAACGAAAATCATGCCAAGTAGGCAATTTACAATTGAGGATAAAAACACACTTTTATATTGTAAATGTCGTCTCTAATGTCCGAGTTTCTTTGAAGTGAAGTTTCGGCCTTAAATCTAGAGCACTAGAAATCTTGTAGCACCAGTAAGCCAGCAGTTTCGTATAGAGTGTAGCTCAACTACGTTCTGCTTACAAGAGTATGAATACACTATGTGTGACGCCTCAGCTCATCTGAAGTAGCCACGCAATAAAAATACAAGAACTCTTTGCGGATCGTCACTTATTTCTGGCTCATAATACTACATTGTTATGGTTTGAAAGGTATATTATGAAAGACTCAAATAAGACGTTTAGACTAAGTTTATTAACGCATTTATGACCGACTTTCTTAGTAGAACTACTATCTTATTTAGAGCTAGTTACAGATGTCTATGGGTGGCAATAAGTTACAAATTAAATAAGATTTCATATTAAATACCTGTATCATTGATGGCCTAGTGGTTCGAGTGGTAGAAAATCGGTCATTTAAACGGAGGATCAGAGGGTTATATCTCAGACACCTGAACCTGAACATATAAGAACATGAAACTGAACATAAAAAATTCTCAAGGTTGTGTAAAGTCTACCAATACACAGTTGGCCAGGTGGTCTACGGTCAATAAACCTTTTCCGCTGGTAGGAGGCTAATGTCCAGCTATGGGACAGCACTGGTTTGACAAGGATAAATAGGCAGTGTAGCCGATACCCTGTTTGCATTATTTCAAACAAGCAATTTAAATTTTAAAATATAGCAGGTAATGTTAAAATTTTAACATTACCTGCTATACTTTTGACAGATAAATTCTATTATTTTATTCACGAACTACAAATTCAAATCAGCCTCTATTAGATTCAATTACCTCCTACAAGCTATCTACGTGCAATGCCATAAGCACAGTGGATTTAAGTAATTCTAACCATTAGTCAATTTTACGTGTGAAAGCCGAAGTATTTAAATTCTCAGAATTTTCAAAAGCCTGTAGGAAAATTAAATTCTTCGTAACACTGAATAAGAACGTTAGTTTGGTAAATATTGGCGCAGTAGTTAAGCTCAACGAGTTTATCGGCAGACTTGTAATAGACTGTGTTTGAGTAGCTAAGTCGTTATACCTATATTTCGTATAGTAAGATTGCCGTTAAGTAGTTATGAGTAATAGCTCATAGCTATTTAAATAATATTAGTATTATTCGTAGTTATACTAACATGGTATTATTTAATTACAAAAATAAAAAAAAAAAAACGAAAAAATGATACAAGTCGCATATTTCCCCAGTATGCAAAGTACCAAGCGTATTTTGCATACTGGGAAAATATGTGACTGCCCCTGTAGTTCTAGGAGTAGAATAGGGTTGCGGTATCCTTAGCCTGTCGTAAGAGGCGACTAAAACGAGGCTTCGTTGGTTGTAGGTGAAAGAGTGGGACCTGGAACCGCCCGGCTAGCGACCGCGGACGATGCGAAGGCCAGCGAAGGACAATTGTATGTGTGGTCTCAAACAGTCGTAAACACCAGGCGGTATGGTGACAGCACCACCTAGGCGGAGCCTAACGGGGCCATACGTTGGAGGATTCTGGTTGCGTTCCTTTGGAAATCTCGAAGTCCTTCACGTACCACTGAGAATAGGAGGAGGTTCTCCGGGAGGTTCTAGTTGGCAAAATTCTCACATAACCCTGTGTCGTTCTCATTTCACCGTTCAATGTTGAAAGTTTCTAAAAAGCTGAAAAAAGGTACGCAAAATATCTTTTTTTTCTTAAATCTCTAGACCGAAATAAAATCTATAAAATAACACACTCAATACCCCGTTTTTACGTCTTTTGCATAAAATAGAATGGAGCGATACGACTGGTTTCATCCAATCTGCGTTGTTTCTCTTTCCTAGCAATCCGCCCGCCCGAGTGTGCTACTAAATCCATTACGTTACATTAAACGAGCTGACTAAATACAATATGTTACATAATGTAACCAAAATTACGTCTGCAGGTCTAATAGCTAGGGAGTTATTAATTTCAGACAATAGACCTTTTTGTTATGGTCCATATTTCTCACTTGTTACGTGTTGATGAAGTTTCACGTCAAAAAACCGGTCAAGTGGAGTCTAGAGATTCCGTACGTAATTTAGTAAGATAGGTACAAGGAATGATGGATGCTTGACCTAATTACGTTCAGAGTATATTACAAATAACTTGTACCAAAAACAACCGCAAATTCACAATATCAAGAGAATTAGCAAGATATTTTTTATTAGACTTTTTTTTTCTGTTTACAATTTTTTAGACTTGTGACTTTCAGAGTTAAACGGACGGGGTATAAAGACAATTTTTGCCTTTTTTTCACAAATATCTTAAACTAAACTGTTTATTTAAATGTAATTAAAATATTTTAACTCTCACGTCTAGACTTTCCAGTCATAACTTTAAAAAAAAGGTGGGAATATTTTTTAAAAAGACATACGTATGTTAAAAAAGAATTATGTTACACATCTTTTTTGAGTCAGCGAAACGTGTATATTCTAAATTTCAAATTATTTGGTCCAGTTAATTCCTAGTCACTAAAGAACGCTAAGACAGACATTCGAGTAATATTGTAAATATTCATCAAATTTCGTAGATTATAATAAAAAGTAACTGGAACCGATGTTGTGCTCTCTTATACCTCCAGAGAGCTTTGAACTCCCGATCCTCGTCTTGCATGACCGGTGCTCTATCCCTGAGTTATGGAAGCTTATTTTTTGTATGAGAAAATCATAAGAAATATTATTCCTAGAACAAAGAGCATGCGCTGTCGTTTTTTCTGCCTATTCACATTCCATATGACCTGTGATATTACATGAGATGAAAGTATATTTGCACATATATATGTATATGTTAACAGCAGTACGGCTTAGTAATATGAATTTTAATTTCTAACTTTGGAGTCGTAATTCAAGTTTCAGGACCGCCTGATATTTCAAAGCTATGTGCGAATTACTCCTTTTTAAATTATATAATGGCAGTAGCGAACGAGCTCTCAGTCCACCCGATAGGTAGCGGGTACTGCCGCTCGTGGGTACTTATAACCAGCTTTAGATAAAATTACGAACTTTTCTTGACATCGACCACAAATGCGTTGCTATTGAGGACTAAGTTGGAACGCCTCGGATATCTGGCTTACCACACCCTATGTTGAATGTTCTAAAGAACGAATAAGAAAATGTTCAAAGGTGTGTGTGAAATCTACCTTCTCGTCTTCCCGTAATTGACCAGCCTGCTAGTTTATGGTTGAAACACAAATTTTGAGAGAAGACCCATTCCCCACCAAGGGATAATAATGTTCCTTCGATAACGATGATCATAATTATAATAAAAACATTGATTTAATAATTTATTGGTACCTAATATTAATTGGCTACTGCCGCTTAAAGACATCTCTAAGGGACTAGTATGGCAGGTATTCTTGAGGTTAATAAATGATGATTGTATATTGCTGCCCCTGACCATTAAATCAGTATATACATTAATACTTTTGACTCACATGCTTCTTCGCAGTCGGATCATAAAAAGTTCAGTAGAACTTTCAAATATTGAACTAGTATCTAGTATCATTGTAGCAAGTAGACGTGAGATGGGTAAATATTAGCGTGGCAGTTATGCTGGAGTCTGTCGGCGGAATTCCAAAGTCTAGTGTTTGCGTTGATTCGCTAGCACTCACCATCAGTGTAGCGCTAGTTTGGCTTTGCATCTATTAGTAATAGCTTATAATTTTGCCACTTGGCAGCGATTTAGTGGATATTTCATCGTCACATAGGTATCGTATTTCATTCTTACTCCTGCTACGTATCATGTTTCACTTTGTTCCGCTGGATTGGTTTCAATGAAATTTTGTGAATGTACTGTAGGGTTGATTCTAGCTTGAAATATGAGATTATTGAATCCAATAGTTAGCGTTTTTGTAGAAATCTATTTTTTTAGGCCATTGCCTGCCCGGGCTTTCTGTAAGTAAAATACGTTTCTGTCTATCTATTTGTAAGCTTATAATTCAAGTATCACTGGTCCGATATGCATGGTTCTATTTCAGTGTAAAATCCATTATCTAGCAAATTCTAAGTATTCTGGTATATATTTGGTTGCGATATGTAACCTCGGGTATAAATAACAATTAAAGTAGTATCCAACCAATGCCAATGCATGGTGGTCTATAGAATAGCAGCTAAGTGAGCAGTAAAATTAGCAATTAGTACGCACATAGTTCAAGCAATTCAAATGATAGATACGACCAATGCTCTTATATAAAAAACTTTATGTAACTCTGATATTTAGTGAAGCACTTCCTTTGCCTCTATCTACGTGCCAGTCGCTATGCGGTGTTTAAACTAGTACTACTCCTTCTCTGAATATTACAGGAGGTAATAAAAGTAGTCAATTTAGGAGGCAGAATTTTCTTGTTAAGATATTCTTCTACTGCGGTCACCACTGTGTACGGCCAAGTAGGGTGAGTACTGCAAAGCCGCTTTTCGAGCGAAGATTATGTTTAATATGAATTAAAGGCCGATGAATGAAGCTTTGTATTTACTTATGCTCCGACTATTCTAAGTTTAACAGAGAAAGTCACAACAAAGCGTCTTTAATTTTCTAATTACTATTTACTTCAGTTAGTCCTTGTATGCTTTAATGTCCAATAAATAAAATATATTTTTTTTCATTCAATCTATAGGTAAGGGAAGTACAAGCGTAGATTTGTATAAAACGTTTATTGAAAACAAAATTGCGTTATGTGAGTCAAAGTTCTGGCCAGTAGGCTATCACTACTTTTTAATTCTTGATTAGTTGCCTCTACCCTTCACGTTGTGATGCTTTCAGCGCCAGATGGCAGAAAGTAGAACTAAGTTGGAAAGGCTAGGCTAAGCAAGTAGTTAAACGTTATCGATTCAGTTTGTTTCATTGGCTGAATTTCAAACAAATTCAGGCCGCTACTTGAAGGGTGTCGTTTTGGTAAAAAGGCTAGGCTATTAAATAAACGGCTAATTGCGGTAGGTGGACGCAACATACGTACATATACTTATTATCCATTGATTCCCGACGAGGTTCGTTGAACTCTCTAAAGACTGAGTTGAGCGGCAGTAATTACGGGAACTCTTTAACTATTCATCTAACGCCGTGCGCGTTGTTGACGGTACGAGTGGGCAAGGGTTTACGAGTTAGTTTCACGTTTAAATGTTATTTACTTGCAAATTGAATGAAAACTTTGTGTATGTAATTATGGACGTGCGTGGAGTTATTTTTAAAATATGTTGTTTTTTATAACAGTTATGAATTAAATATATTTTTAATAATGATTCCACTGTTTATTGGTCGTAGAACCTTTTGTATTACGACTCCAAAGACGGTGGTTAGGGGTGTTTAGAGAAGCATTTACACGAGATTTCCGAAACTAGTCTTTAACTGTGAATCCGTGACCGATCTCAGTTAGGGCTCCATTCCTATCTACGGTTAATTACAGATATGCGCCAGAAAAAAGACCGCACACTCATTTGCTGTTTTTATTGTATACAAAATTATCCTCCTATGAAACAATAATTTTGTATACAGGCCGATAGGGCACTTACAAATTTTCAGTAACAATATTTGTTATTAATTTTCTACCTACTCCGAACATTTTTCGATCAGCACACGTCTAGATAATTCAGATACAGCTCTGAGTTTGCTTGTTTGACAATTCTTGTGTTTGTATGTTATAACGGCATTACAGAAAATCTATATTGTGTAAGTAAGATTTACTTTGTAAAAGAGTTTGTTTATTACTGCTCTGTAAATATGTGAGTAAATAATGAGATTTGTATGTTGTTATGGACTTTTTGTATTCAGGTGAGTTGGCTAGTTAAATAATCAGTGTTGACCTGGTGGTTGGAACCTATTCAAAACATACAAATTTGTCGAAAACACTTTTATTCATAATATTAACTTCGTTAGCTATCCAGAAAAAAGTCATAATCGGTCGATAGACAGGAGGAAAAAGTACTGATCTGTTTTTTCTCAGCTTATTTATGAATATATCCCGGCCAAGCAGAGGTCGCTTGAAGGATGAAGAAATTAATTTCACATAGAAATTAATATTCAAGGTGAAAGTAGGTATACACCGTAAAATTAGTTACATGCCTAAATTAAAATCGAAGCCACGAGCTACTGGGCTGTAAAAGTTGTTAATCAACCTAATAGTCCGCTGACGCATGTAAAACTTATGAACATAGTTAAAATAGAAGCCCAATATTTCATAATATACAAGATGTTATCTAAAGATCGGTTGTTGTAATTATTTTCGTGTACGCTGACGTTAATTTAAAAGTTATGCGATATGTTATCGTATGGCCGTGACCTTACTTCATGGAAATTTTACATAATCATATTTACTTACTTTTTGAATACTTTTTATTTTTAAAAGTATCAATCGAGAATATACTTAACTGGATATATATAAATCAACCCCATCAGCTACAGATGCGTTACTACCCCTGAGGACTAAATTGGAGTCCTTTATTGGAGTGTGTCGCTTATCACGCTCTTCAAGAGAGAATGCAACAGCACTACACACTGTTGTTATAAGGCAGAACTATGTGTGATGGTAGAGCTCTCTCGCATTGAAATAAGAAGGAGTCTACCTACCTACAATAATTTTATTGTTACGATTTTTTTGCTTTGAGAGCAATATATTTTTTTAGTGATCTACCTGCTCTTAACCATTCGCCCCTACGTTAAATCCAAATAGAATACTCCCACTGGAATAGTTTACAAATAGTATGCAACCTCCTGGTCTATGTCTAATCACCCTACAAACAAGACACTGCTACAGTCTGCCCATGAATAGTTCTATCCAACCGAGATTAGATGGTTTAGGAAATAACACAATTACGCCTATGACGTTCATTTACTTGTACATTTGAATAGGTACACGACTCGAGATATGTAATGAACTCCATTTAGGGCACAAGTCCTATCTGAAAATGAATACGCATTGCTACTTCTGAGGACTGAGTTTGGAATGCCTCAAAAAAGTGGTACTGTTTTTCACTTTGGAACCCCGAACACACCAAGGCTACATCTTTGCTATGATACACAAATAGGTGCGACAATGGTACCGTCGCAGGTGAATATCAGATTTCTATTACTTTCCTTACGTAATAATATTTGACTCGTAATTCCTTAAAATCAACGATGTTTACGGTTATCTTATACGGTTTATCTTAGTACTCCTCCGCCTTTAGTTGCTTGCTCATTGCTGAACATCGTGATGACCCTCCTCAGTTTTTTGGTAAACGAGTTTCCACCATTTTTGACCGTCGGGGGCACAGTGCAAAGCATGGTTAACGTTGCTATCCAGTTGTTCGGATACCTGATTCGACCATTTTTATGGACTCCGCCCCCTGGGTCTCTTGCCTTCCACATATTGTAGAGAGTGTTTTTGTCACTTTCAGTTCATTGAGTATTGAGATGTTGGTCCTGAAAGCTGTTCAGGGGATACGTAACGTTCGATGCCAGCACCACATTTCGAAAGCATCCACTCGTTTTCTGTCAGCTGCTTTCAGGGTCCAGGACTCGGCACCGTACAGAAGAATCGGGAAGACCAGCCACATACTTTCACACCACACACACACCGAAATTCACACACACCACGAGATCACACGATATATCTCTCGTAATAAATCTAATAACATCGGCACATACAACGAACGAGGGATCGCTGAAAAATTAATAAAGTAAAAATGCCATTTATCATTTTTCAACGCCATGTGAGCCGACAGAACAGTACAATTTCTGTAAGCAGAGGATTTATAAAATGAAAATCCTAATTTATTCATAAAAGTTATTATTATATCTTTAATGTAAGAGACATATTTTAAAATATCCTAAGCGACTATGTACAAACTTTAAAAGGCAAAAAAAATAAAAAGGCGTCCCAATTTACGTGTAAATTTCTACGTGCTATTCTAGGTAAATATAATTATTTATATGTACAAAATATTTTTTGTTAAATAGTTAATTACTTTAATAAACCCAAATGTAACGTAAACGTCGGTGCCAAATTAGAAACATTAACATCTTCAATAAAGGACAAAGCTAAAATAGTAGAACTGAATAAAGTGAAAAGATTTCCGATACGAAGCGAGTCTCAACCTTCACCAAATATATCGGCTAGTTGGGTTATTCATGACCGAGTCCCGCCCACACTTCCCACTCGCCATTCCACAGGAGACCGTTACGCTTCAAACAACACGTCCTTGGATTTCACTAAAACTCAGGGTTACTGGAGGTTCGCTTACAAAACTTACTAAATTGGGTAAATTGTATTTAAATGGAGACAAATGTAATAATGGAAATGCCGAATCCGTTTCTAGTGATGAGGCTAAAGTGTTCCAGAATGAACTTAATTTACTAAAGTTCAAGCTCGTAGGAGGATTGCGATATTTTGTGCTTTTTTGAAATTCGATTCATTTATGTTAAAAAGAGTTATCTTACCGGTAAATTAATTTTAAGGCGAGCATAATAAAGAAAGTCATGATTATATGTCTTCTACAGAGTTCAATATTTAATTTACCGTGACGTCATACAGCCCCAAAAGACGCTGACTTACCTATTAAGACGCTCGAATAAGTAGTGTTAAACTTTATTGGGAACAAATATAAACAGGCCAAATGGTCTGTGAGTGAAGACGTTCGTGTAGCGGGAACGACTATAGAAACTATTCCAAACTATTTTAAACCATTCTTAAGTAAAATAAACAAGACAAATGCACACTTATGACTATTTTAGAAACTAATTTTACGTAAAACTAATATGAAAAGTTCTCCTTCTTATTTACAGGTTCCAGGGATGCAGAAGGCACGGATCGACACGGCAGCAGATAGAAACCGACGTATCGAGAGGTAAGTAGGCGATTTGGAAAGAAACAGAAGAAAGAAGTGAGTTTTCCGGAAAACTACTAGATGGAAAACGGAAATTATTGTGGTCAGACGAAAGCTGACAGCGAGAGCAATTCAACAAAGCAAGAAAATTTTTAATTGGTTGGTATTTGACAGAGTTATAGTTAATTACTAGTTACAATCATAAACCATTTCAGAGAAAAGGAAAAGAAAAGAGAGAAAAAGAACATTCATTTCATTAAAGAAATTATACAATTGCATCTATCCATTTACGCGCATTTTAATCATTAGAATCTATCAAACCTAAGAGATTTCCCCGTCGTTTCGTAACAGAATATTATAAAGTCTGTCGTATGCCGCTTTCAATTCAATACGCTCACACTATGAATGTTTGATGTTACTCAAACAAACTTCCACCTGGTTACGGACCTAACAAGACGTTTACTTTGAACATTGACAAGCCAGCCGCAAAAGTGTTTCAATTTACTCCGATAAAGGTAATACCGGATGTATGACGTGGAAGGCTTAAGCAGCCTTTTGTAACCCCTGAGTTTGTTCTCCTGCTTTCTGAATTTTTAATACTGTCTGGAGGATGAATAGGAGATGGCTAATTTTAACAGGGCTTTCCGACTCGTAGTGTTTTTATAATGAAAGTTCACTGGCAATATTGTTTACAGTCTGGCGAGAGTAATCTCGCTAAGGACGCGATATGCATAATAGATACAAGAATGATAAATGAACTTTATCTCTTATCAAAAATTAAAAGAAAAGGAGCAAAATTTATATCTTAAACCTTTGAAAAAGATATAAATAGTCTGCTAATATTGAGAAATACCTCCGTTTGCAGGTTGATAAACATTTCGAAAGATAAATTAAAAACTATTCTTCGGATTATTGGGCAAGATATAGATACACACAAGTTTTGTTTGCTATATATCTCATTTGGAGGTGTATTTCAAGACCAAAACATTATTTGAAATGTATTCGTGAATAATACCAGGAAAACGGGCTTAACATCCCTTAAAGTTTCCAAAAGTCATCTCCAAAATGCAACTTTAATTTAGCAAATGGCGGTCTGGAGTGGCATTGTCTAAGTTACGACCCAGATTAGCTCTGCACTTTGCATTTAGGACATCCTAAATTGCAGCGGTTTTGGCTTCCCACGGACTAGCCATGTGAAAGGAAAGACGGAAGCGGCACTCTATTTCGCCGAATATATTCGTATCATTTCCGAAACAGTGGACAAACGGGGCGAATACCGCAAACATTACCATCCACATTTGTGCAAATCAAAGTTCATTGATACCACTGACTTCGTAAGAGCGAATACGAAAATAGTAGCTTATTGGCGTATAAAAGGAATTCTGTGTAAATCTATTTTGAATATTCCATTTGAATCAAAGATTATGATGAAGTTCCAAGTAATCTTCTTTCCTATCATTAATGAAATCTGAATTAAGTAAACTAACATAGAAATTAAAGTCTAGACTGAAATACAAAACGAGCAAGAGAATAAACTCGATGATGATAATTAAGATATATTTTCAAAGCCAAAATTAATTTCTCTTTACTTACAACTCCATATTAAATTTCTATGAATACTATTTAAAACTAGTTACGAATAATTTTATATAAGCAACAGAAATCGAAATAAAAAAATCAAAATATTTTATTCAGAGTGGATTCTTTGTACATTTTACAACCGTAAATAAAGCCTGCATCCTTTTCACAAAATGTTTTGTCGAGACACATCAGATCAAGATAGCATTTGAAATAGATGGACATCAAACAATGTAAACAATTGATTATTGCTTTTTTTATATGATGGAGTAGCAAACGAGCATGCAGTCCACCTGATGGTAAGTGGCAACTGCCGCCCATGGAC
>DWRA01001113.1:0-18676 GCA_018250295.1 Spathilepia clonius | reverse complement strand
CCACGATCCATGCAACTGGGTCGAAATATTGGCAATTAAGAAATCAAAACATCGTATCGTGAGTACCCGTTATATAATGTACTCGTACAAAATGTAACTCGAAATTATTTATAAACAATATCTGTTTTCAGAACACAGCGGCATCCATTCGTATAGCTTTTGCACACGTTAAACAATAAGGTTATGAATAATAATGTTTATGGTAATTTCTATTTGATTCCAGTAAACATAATTATGTGTAACTGTTATAATATAAAGCTATTTATATTGATAAGTGAAATAACGCGAATAAATATACAATTAGATTCAACAGAATTCCCAATACAAACAAAATAAATAAAATTATCAACTCAATTAAACCTAAACTTATAAATAAAATATGAGTTACATTTAAAGATCGAATTGCTTTATACTTGTCGTTTGTCGAAGTAAATATACTGAATCATTTGTACACAAATAATTTCCATGTCAAACGATTTTAATATAAGCAATTTATACAAATAACATAGCAACGCGGTTTTTTATCTTCTCAGACAACAAATAAAAATACGAGTGATGAAGTTTTGTTCAAATAAAATACTATTGTACCTTCATAATAAATACAAAGATAATTTAATCTTGAGATAGGAGATAATTTAATATACAGGCATATTGATCCATCTTTTGGTTGCCATCTGGACATAAGAAGTACAAAGACATAAAGTTTCGACAATACTTTAAAAAATTGGCAAACATTGGCGTGAAGTAGAATAGTTATACCATTTAATCTGTAAAATTACCTGGAGAACAATTTGCATGTGTAGCGACCATTGCGGCATATTTATTAGGATCTGCTACTAGCGACCAAGGGCTCAATCCTGATCCCGACATCAAGATAGCTCTGTGAAACAGCAGGCCTGAAACAAACAATAAAAGTTACGATACGCTAAAAAAAGCTGTATTTTACGTTAATAATATAATATGACTAGATCCCTGGATCCGACTTTTGATTCTTGAGTTGGTTCCTTCAGTCCATCATAGTCCAATCCGCAATTGGCCACGGTGGTAAAAAACGAATGAATTTTTCATTCTTTCGAAGTAACTCATACCCAGCCCCTGGTTCTACCCCATTTTAAATTTATTAATTATATAAATATATTTATTTTGCTGAGAGTCGGTTTCAAATTGGACCATTTATACTAAAGACTGTTATAATTAGCCATTAGGCGCTCGTTATTGGGACTACCACAAAAAGAAGCACCATCCGTACACATCTTAAATCAAGTCACATGGAGACAAAACAGTGTTATAACTTGCGCGGGATGTAGTGCTCTAAGAGCTGGGTCTTATCCAGAATTTTCCCGAGCTCTTCGGGGAAATTAGAGCGCACTTTATAGCGACGTCAGTAACAGAATTTCCTATTTAAGTTTTTGTGAACTTCGCTCTTTAGGCTCCGCACTCGAGATTGCATGTAGGAGTAAATTATAGGACTATTTATTACTAGCTCAACATTTGTACGGCGTGTTTTTTAGTTGCTAAAAGTTTTTAGCAGTGGGCAATGGTCAGTGCTGATCCAAGATAGAAAATTTATCGTAGCTGAAGTCAGTCATAGATGATTACTACCAACGACGACAAAGTTACAACTTTTTGCACAAAATTATTTGTGACTTACCCTTAGTCTGCAATAACCTGCATTGAATACACATTATTTAGGTTATAACATGCTATTATACATGTTGTGACAGCAATAAGTATTAGAAAGCTTATTCCAGAAGGAGCAGTAAATCTTTCTAAAATATGAAACCACTGTATTCCTAATTTACATTCTCCTAATGCGGCTTTGTTGGATAAATTTTAAAATGTAAAGGAAGAATTTTTAAAACGAAGCATAAATTTTTCGAAGCGTGTTACTAAAATACGAAAACAAGGATGGACCGTCCCATACATGGCGGTGATATGATTTGAAAATATTGTCACCATACATACCAATACCGGGCGGAGTGTCCCCATGAATAAAACATAACATTGTTCTGAACGAAATCCAGCGGGTTTGAAAATAAAGCAAGACCAGGGGAAGTTGACTTTTGCGCAATATTTTTATACCAACGGAAGCGAGAAGTAGACTGTTATATGAAATGGCACGGAAAGAAATGTTCGCGAATTATACTGAAAACAGAATAACATTTTCATCAAAGATAAACTGAAATATAAACGTAATTTACGCCTATGGGGTGGGATGAACGTTAGAGAATCTGACTGACAGGATAATAATGGCACAAAAAAGCTTGAAAAGGTGATGTTATTCACTGCAATGCAAGTTTTCCCTTTAGATATGGCAAAAGAAACCGTTGTGAAACGATGTGAAACGCTTAAAAAGAAACATCGTAAAATATTATTCGTATATTTATGATCTTTTTCCGAGTATTGTTTTCAAGTTTTGAATACTTTCAATAACGTATAGGAATTAATTTACGTTTAAGAACGCATGACTTTAACGCAGTTCCATCCAACAATACAAGATTGTATACTTAGCTGCAGAAACACCAGAAAACTAGCTTTCAATCATCTAATAAAATGTTCATACAGATTATATCTTGACACAGCATTTAATAATAATAATTATCATTAAGTATTTTTTAAGCAGCTTCCATTCAGCCTTTTAAAACCCCCGTTTCGTTAGCAACACTAAAATTTGTATAGCAGTTAGCTGAAATTGCCGAGTATTCTGGCCGGTTATATTTCAGTCGGGGCAGCAAATTTCTTTCTTTCTTGCAATTTGCAAGACTGCATACAAACGCCGGTATTGGGGCAGCTATTCTAGCTCGGTTTCTTTGCGAAAATACCAGCAACATTTCTGCATGCTCTGGATTATTCTCCAAATAGGTGGCATGAAGAATGGCTCTTTATTAAGCTCTTAGCATTTTTGTATAGAAACAAATGTCATTTTAAACCAAATTCGACGAGATTGTTTTACAAGTAAATAAACAATTAACCTTACATTGGTACATATTTCAAAAATAGATAAAGCTATTTCTCTAGCCTCCTCCACGTATTCTAGAAATATTTTTAGCGTGCCCTAGATTAATTCCGAAATAATTTAAATAAATAACAAGTTTAGCTTGAACGAATGATGATGCCTGGATGCTTTAATATAAAAGATAAACTAGCTTCGAAAATATTAATTTAATGTACTGATGAGTTTTTTTATATAAACATTATTTTTTACTATGGATGTTTCATAAAAATATTGGTGCAGCTTTTTCAACTACCTCCAGAAAGCTCCTAAAAATATTTTAAGCATGACCTGGATTATATCCGAAATAACCTACAACAAGAGCCAGGTAATTAAGCTTTTAAGATAATTATTAACTTTTTTATTATGACGTGGATTCTTATATCAAGTTGTTGTGAAATGTTCTTCATTACACGCTTATTTCTAACATTAATGTATTACGTGTTTCTGGATAAAAATAGCGTTACTACTGCTGCTATCTACTTGGTAAAAGAGTATGTTGAAAAGATAAATAACAGGGCGTTCCTCACTTGTTAATAATATGTCTAGAATTAATCTCAGAGAGGTTTTTAATCTAAACTGATGTTGATTAGCTGTCTATCATTGTAGTTGTGCATTGTAGGCAACTAGATACATAAGTTCGACAAAAGGAATATATGTAGCATTCTGACAAGGACTCACGACGGTCAGAAGACCGCGGAAATCCTATGCATTCAGAAAGCAGTGGGTTAAATAACGCCGGTTAAAGAAGGCCTACAAACCGAACAGTGGACCTTCAAAACGTCATAGATGAATAAATGAAAGATAAAACTTGACTGTTGTGTGATTTCCAAAACCAGACAATACCTACAACATTATTTGTTACTCATTTCAATTTGCAAAGAATACAGAGGCACGGAGCTGCTTCAGCTACTTGCGCTAAAATTCCAAACATTTTTGCATGCTCTCCAAATAAGTTGCATGAAGAATAGCTTCTTTATTAAGCTCAGAGCCTCAGTGCACTAGCGCGATTTCCTTTTATAAATATGAAAACGCAACTTATTTATGAAGATATCGTATCGTTATTTCATTTCCTAATAGCGACTTTTCCGGAATTGGGTACATGTCGAAATTCTGCTTACCTCCGCTTAGAGAATATTTTACCAAAAAACTTAAGTAAGACAAACAGTGTCTGGAAAGTCGATTTTATGGCCCATAAATTTCAATATTCTTACGCTAGTGGATTTGGTTTTGACGTTAATGAGACAAGTTAAGTCACGGTATACTATTATAATAAAAGTTTACAAATTAGTAATTAGTATTTAAGTAGTTATAATAAAAATAATACTCTAATTTTGCATCTGTAGTGGTTTAATGTAGACTCCTGTTAAAATGACAATTTTCAATTAATATGTGTAACTCTACATGCAAATAAATATAATTGCAACAAACATCGTCCAAAGTCCAACCATAATTGTATAGTGTACCCAGACATTTTTGCACTGAATGGATATTTTAATTTTATTACAAATCGCAAACAGTCCTTCTGTAAAGCACCGTAAAAGTATTGGACTCAACTATGTTTACTAGTTAATCTAATAACTTACAATTTACGTTCAGTTTTACTAACAATCCGATATCATTTTTTATTCGCAGACACTATTGATCCATAAGCCCTTATTTACGAAAGATTCGTTCGTTTTATCACTTTTTATCGAACAAATGGAATAGAAAATCGTCGTAGTACAAAGAAATCAGTCCAACACAAGGGGACTTGAGGTCACAGATCCATATCTCGGACAATAAAAATGAATTCACAATGATCCCAGTAGTTGGATTTTAAATATGCAATTCTTCACATTCAAATTTACTTTATTTGGCTTGAGAATGGTATACGTTATTTATAGTAGGGGTTGTTTGTGAACATTGTTCCTGATTTACAAAGTTAAACACGTTGGGCGTAGTCGAAAATTTGATGGGTGACCGCTAATGGCTAAATATGCGCTCTTCCATTCTTTACCTCCATCATTAAAATCAATCTATTCAATGTTTTAAAATCAAAAGATCGAAACTTGACGAGTTCTGCTCACTGGATATTGTCAAATATTGATCAGTGACAGGCAAAAATTTGATAGATTAATTATTTATTAATAACGGGTTTTAAAGGGCACGTCAAGCCGCCCGTCGAGCCGCCGGTTATCATTATATAGGTGTCGTTGAACCTTGTTGAAGGCTTTATAGGTGATTTTAATACATCTCACATACTATCTTGCTTTACCATTCTACATTGGAGCAATGTAGTGGATTACGCTTCAGGCAAATGAAACATTTGTGTCCCATAGAGGATATATAAATCTTGAATTAAAAAAGTGCCCCAAAAGGGAATCATTGATTTCTCTCTGATATTAATTTCAGCCTTTTCTATTCTTAACATATTTTGTCATTCCACAAAAATCGTCAAAATAAAAGTGCAATATACGCAAAAATATTTAGACTTGAACTAGCGTAGCTATGAATTTCGCTCGAGATTTTCAGAGCAAAAACAAACAAAAGCTCATTCACCCCGTTTACGTCCAGCAAATAAATCAGTTTGGTGGCGAAAAAAATAGAATTCCCAATAAGTCTGGAGTAGATTTGAAAGCGTGTTTTGAATAAACAACGAACGTTCTACCAAACAAAGCCGTTTGCGTCGAAAATTGTGAAGTCAACTGCTACACGGCTATTTACTGAATTGCAACGTTTTTATCTGCCTATTAAACAAGCAATATTACAAAATACATTTAATACTCACAAACGTAACAATGAAAATTGTAAAATAGAGTGAATTTGCAACTCGAAAATATTTTATTATTTTAAGTATGCTGTAGTATGTAAGCACGATATAGTCTACTAATTTAGAGACTTCTATCGAATATTAAAATGTAGCATGTGTATTTATTCAACTTTGTATCATTATTTATACAAAAACACATACACATAGACATAGGGAAGTTGCTATTTTACCCGAAAAAAATCGAAATATTCGGGTTTTAGTGCATGGATTGACTTCATCGACATTTATACATAAGCTCGCAATTCAATAAATAATTAAAGGAGTGTGTTTAATAAACTTTTTATCACGAACATTCCACGGCGTGGGACAAACATTGATTTTAATTATCAATATTTATTGAGTCACAGTAAGCTAGCTAGTTTAGCCTGTTAATGGTGTATTTACATATACAGACATCGTGCATGTCAGACACGGGCCGTGGTAAAATAATATCATATCGATCTATACAACATGTATGAGCGTATTTACATTTTTGCGACAAACTGCGCAGACACGGGTCGTTCCTCTCATAATATTGTATAAAAGACATGTATTAGTCCAAACCGACAGGTTTAACGTCTGTACTTATAAATGTTGCCTTGTATCTAACAAATTAGCAATAAACGTAGTAAAGGGAACACAGTCAATAGCGGAGCATAACTCAAAACCGGAGTAATACAGTCACTAATCCGAGTTCAGTGATGAATGGTTCACTTGTCGGTGTTCATCGTATAATCCGGTGACGGCGACAGATTCCAGCTATACGAGTGTGCGAGATTTATGGACGTACGACGTTAAGTTTATTTATTATATACGTATCGTTCATATTGCTGAGAGTTTTCTATAGGTTCCTGTAAATATTTCTTCCCTATAATAAAATGTTCTTTTATTTAAGGATGTCTAAGCTAAATTATGGTTCTACTTGAATTCGGTGATAATTATATTGTTACTTAGGACTAGATTACAATATCTCATGTATTGTGGCTTTTAGCACGCTCTTCAACTGCATCGTTAGACCCTGATCAAAGTCAATGAGACTGGGTACTCATGGAGACTAATTCAAATGACTCCATCGGATTAATAACTATGTCGTCATAGATAAATGTACAGATTAGGCATGAAGCTTACCCCTATAGTAAGTTTATTTCATTAGAGTTTATAGATTAGAGATTAAATAATCATAAAGACATACGTGCCTACATAAATGCACGAAGTTTGCAGAATAATACCCCAAACAGATTGGTTTGCCTATTCAATGCTGTAAACTAAAATTATTCCATATAAATCCACATTCAGACTTCGTTTGATATGTGATTTCGGTTCAATCATATTTTGTATGCATTGTGTTGCTGAGGTATGGCTATTGACATTTTTATGTATGAATCCCTGAATATATTTTACAATAAACATGAATCTTTGCGAAATAAATATTTATTCAAAATGCAGATTTATAATCAACCACTTTTTAGACTGAAATGTAGAGAAAGACGAAAAAAACATATAATGTTATGATAGATACATCGTAGACAATAATTGAGATACAATATTTAGAACATATATTTATAGAGCGTTTTGTTCAGTTTTGTTTGCGTATTGAAAAGAATAATATACGTATTGGCAACTATTGTCTTTACGTTTATAACTCAGCGGCAACTGTATATTTGTTCGTTTATTTATATTTTTATATTACATATTTAATGTAAAAAGCAGGCGAGCTTAAATACAAAAATTAAAGTATTGAAGGTACCACCACAGCAGAAGTGTGACAGGTTCTACACCTTTAACAAATTACATTTAGGGTAATACCCATTTTGCCAAGCTTTTACGCAAAAAAATATCAAGAGATCCGCTGCCTACCCTTTATGAAAACCTTATATTTATTTACGTACAGAATAACAAAGCGCTTGTAATTTATAATGAGCAATTTCAGTTTTAACCTCGAAATTACTTTGATAAATTGCGGCCTAAATTCAATTTTCACTTCAAGCCTAAAGGGGCCGCGTACCTACGTTCTACATACTTGACCTATAAAGTCTGGTTAAAATAGTTAACCATATTTTTGTCTTCTTAATTACAAGCGTTTATTTTTAACTGCTATTAGATTTATTAACACGACTGAATTAGCACTACAGCTGCCTTTCCAATATGTATATATTTCTATCGCGTTACCATGCCCTAAAATACATTTTAAGCACCTTACAATACATAGGTATGTTGAGTATAACTAAGTCTTAAGGCACTGCCGAGGATAACTTGACAAGTTGGGTAACATAAACAATGATCGGTCTTTGTTTGTATCTGTTGGTAAGTTATGTATATTTAAAACTATAGTTTAAATTTCTTGTGCTCCTTTACTTATTGTGTTATGCCTTCACCTGGAGGAAGCCTGTAATAAAATCAAAATCAAAATATTTTCAGAATTCTTTTTGAACGTCAATAATTTACCACCACTTCGCAAGGTGTGTCGTTATGAAGAAGAAGCGGCGGAAGAAATTCCATATCACACATTTAAAAAAAAAATGTAAAAGTACATAAAAGGTTATCTTATACTAAAGGAGCAAGTGGAGCTGGAGCTACGTCAGGCCACATTTGCTTTCTGGCAAAATCGTGATCTGGTATTTTATTGTAATGACGTATACAGTTCTTCATGAAGAATTTAGCCAACTTAAACAATCTATATTTAGGTGCTGCTAGTTATTTCTAGTATTAAGGTTGTGGTCGCTGCTATTCTTATTAAACACTAACTAACTCGGCGAACTTCGTATCGCCGTAGAATTAAATAATGTGTCAAAGTGCAATAATTAAATGCTGAACGCCTCCTATTTGACCGATGTACGAACTGTTTATATGGAAAAATAAAATTGTCGCTTTTACTATGTTCCTAGCATTTTTTCATATTTATCCCCCTTTTAAACCTTCCCCGGAGTTCCACAAATCAAAATTAAAATTACCCAAATCGGTCCAGTCGTTCTCGAGTTTTAGCGAGATATTTTTATAAATTGATATCACTACGTTTCCTTACATACATTATATTTTAATATTATCATAACATGTTCCATAAATGATTATAGATGGGCAGCTGTGCTGTAGCCACTGATTATCTGGCGGACTGCATGCTCATTTGCTACTTTCAAATTATAAGATATCTTAGACCATAGGAGTGGTAAGTGGAGTTGATAACATATTAAAGTCCATAGGTGGCAATGAATATTTACCATCAGGTGGACTTCATGGTTGTATGCTTTGTCAATCTTACATAAGAATGACACTTTTAAATTCAGGTCTCATTCCACAATTCTTGGAAACTCAAGGCCGAAGGTTTGCTTTTCTAAATTGTTCTTCCAATTATTCTCATTTGAGTAGTAAGGTAGAATAATCAAGGTCTCTTTTGGATATAGGTCGGTGGGTAAATACATAAATGGCCATTGCATGAAATGCATGAAAAATATACGAAACATTTTCAAATAATCCTCAAAAGTAACGATAATATGACAATAACGATATACGCAATGTAATTTAATCTTATTGACTTAAATAATTTCGCTAACCATTTAGATTAAGCACCCCGTTCACCTGACCTTTCTTCTCTATCATAATAATAAAAGATCACCTATGCCCTTCCATCTAACCCACTTCCCACGACCTTGCCCCCTAATACCACAATACCGTGACTACAATGTACATTGCTGCGGTAATACTGAACTAGAAATATACTTTTCTATCTTTCGCTATTCTTTACTATGTACTGTGTTTTCCATCTTTTCTTATACAATGCGAATTATCTAGACCCGGTTTTCTTTGAATAAACAACCTGAATTAACTGTTGTACTAACATTGACAGATATAGTTGCATGTAACAGTATTATAAAAGCAGTCCGGTTGCACAACCATGGCGTTTACCTTGTACCTATAATAAAATGGGAAAAGTTAGTCTGTTTAATGTGTAGAACGACTGAACCATTTTTTTTAAAGTGATATGCAAGGCTAATAAATTTTACTATGATTTTTAACAGAGCGTATTTTTAGTGTATTAAACCGTGTATAAATTTTATATAGTATTGACCGGAATTATCTGATAACTTTATAAAAACAGGCAAAACCTTCGTCCATACAAGTTAATCTTTCGGCTGAACCAATTTTGATGAGACTCTCACACAAACATATAATTTAGAAGAAATTACAAAGTAAAACCCCTAAAATGTGAAGATCTGCATAAACCGTACAACAGAGAGGGTGTAAGGTGGGTTACGTGGGTCGTTTATCCCGAAACTAATTATAATAAGTGCTTACACAGGTACTTGTATACAAACAAACAATTAAGTTTTCATGAATGTTAATTACAATTTAGAAGCGTAGTGCTTGCTAAATGTTTCGGTGAGCCAATATTAATGACTGTTGGTTTAGGATAAAGGATCTCGTATTCCACATCAGTTATTTTGCGTATGCTAAGTAGTTTTAACATTATTTTAATCAAACTCAACTCTGAGCTTAATATTGTATATAATATATGTTATAATATGTTATGTTTACCTAGATATCAACTTGCGGATTTGCGTCAGTTTGATCATAGACGTATAATGTTTACGCTGCAAAAACCATTCAACGAAATTTAAACTACTAATTATATATGTTTTAACACAGTTATACTACATCCAACATTAATTAAATTAAAATGTATATTGGACAAAAAAAGGAAAAAGGTTATCTGTATGTTTTGTTTAATCTTGACTATTGTTAAACTCGTTTTGACGAAAATATGTCACAGATATTTTGCTTGAATTTAAAAAGATGAAAATATGAAATGGTTTATCCCATCACGATATGTCATCGAAGGGTTCACATTCAAGCCTTTTACTGAAACTCCAGTCCATTTGCAACGCTCCCTTACCGCATTATGTCATATCTGCAGCCTATACCACGCTCATGATATATCATACTATGCTCATGATACACCAAACGATCCCCGATTCGTCCTAACGTGAGCCATTTTGCATATTCATGGCGGGTTCGGAACAATTCCGATGGAATGGAAAGCGGAACACCCATTGTTTCTTTGTTCCGAGCGCCATTCTTCTGATACCGGCAATTAATGAGTTATTGCATTGGGTTCTTCAACGTGGATGAGTCTTGATTCTTTGTTTTTGCTTCTCTTATTTGAGCGTTTATTAACAAACACTTATTTAATTACAAACTTATAATCCTCTCTTTAGCTTCTAAAAGAATGAAAAATTAAAACATTATTTCTTAGAGCTCGTCGTAATTGTATCAGGAACTCAGGTACCTACAGGTTTTAATTATGCGCTGTTTGTTAGTCAGTCTTAGATTTTCTTTAATTAGTAAAGGTAAGAAGTATGGATTAGACTGTGGAATCATTGTTGATAATACTATGGAAACTATCTTTTTTGGCTTAATACAATTGATGTGTTTTTTTGGCAATACCAAACGCACACACACTTAAATCTTTACAGAGATTAAAACTAGCATCGTATCGGCTTTACCCAAACATAGGGCTAAGAGATTAAATCAATAAAACAGGTTGCCAGCGTTTTCCTGTGAAGTTATTATAATTCTGTAATCGATAAACATAGCTAAGCGTGGTGATTGAAGGTGACAAATTATTTCTAGGCGTGATCAGAAGTTTACTTTTAAATCCTGGGTGAATTTGCAAATGAAACATAACAATTGCGTCCTATAAAGTATTTATGAGATTGACTGCAGACTCTGTTCTCCCGTTTTGGATCGACACATAAAAATACCTACGTGTCATGAGAATACCAGGAACAAACTAGCTGTAGATATCGTTATTTTAACACATAAAATAATAAGTCGTAAAAATATAAATATAAATGCGAAAAATACATAAAAATTCAGTTGTACTCTATAACTTAGATCTTGACGACATAGCCACCTTTCGGGTCCAACTATACCTGAGAATTGTCCGGGTTATGAAGTCTCCTGCACATTTACCAAAACATGCACACCGAAACATTATATAAACTATCTAGCTTTGACGCGCAAATCAGCGAATATTTGAAATCCTACCCAGTAAAGGTTCTCACGAGGCACAAGTTTCTGACAATATTGTCCCGACAGCGTCAAGAGGTATAATATTTACAACGAGTTTGATAAGCTTGACATATAGTCAGTTTACACAGGACAGTTTGTATTGGATCTATTTGGTTTTTTTATAAAGATAATAAAAAAGAAATAAACGTGAATCCAGTTAATTTTCTAAGTAAATTAAAAAAGAACAAATGTATTGCGTAGCATTATTTGATAATGTGTTGCAACAAGAACCAAATTGGAATCCCTCGTAAAAGGGTATCTAGTTTTCTTCGCCATGAGACAAAATCTGGGGTAGCATGCCGCAGTAACCGCAAAAAGCATGTCTTAAGCGTTTTTACTGAAAATAAATAAGTATTTCAATAACATCTTTCAGACGGTATGTACCTACACAGCAGATTTGTTTAACTATTTAATACATAAATAATTAATGACAACAGTGATCTGGCAAAATGGGTTTTCCACAATAACGTACCTTCAGGCACAGCCAAGGAAGTTAGCAGGAAGTGGACACAAGCGGCGCCGGTTCCATGGCCCATGAGGGTCACGTTCGATGGGTCACCGCCGAAGACTGCTACGTTCTCCTTGATCCAGTGGAGGGCTGCTATCTGGTCCATCAAGCCGTAGTTCGCTGGCGAGCGGAGAAAGTCGTCTGAGCGAGGGTTCAGGAAACCTGTGGGAAGGATTTAGATATTCGGATATTACGCAACTGTCTCTAACTTCGTGAGCGAGTCTGAATGCCTGAAAATTATTTATATAAAGTATTCCAAGAGATGTGTAAATATTTCCATTAAATATCCATTGGCTAACGTGGCAGACGATGATCTAATTTCATGTAAGATTAGGACTGCTTAACGTAAACTGTACCACTTTTATTGGTTGTTACGTTTTTTATGTTCCAACGCTAGGCATGGATCACTCTGTATCTGTATTGCTGATTAACAAAACCTCCTCATATTATAATATTGTAGAACAGTACTGTTTAGTTTGGAGAATTTAGGTTTGGATGAGACGGTATTGTATTAGGCGTACTTAATATACTTATTTATTTATTCAGCGCCTACAATCATAAATCATTTATTTACAATGATCTTAGTAGCAAATTGTAATTAAAATATATTTCGTTTATGTGCCTACCTTATTATTCATAAAAATGTACCAACAAAGGGTAAAGAAGTTGAGAACAAAATACCTGAACAAAATAATTAGAAAGTCTATTTTCAGGACAAAAATCCATCGTTATCCCTACTGGGAAATCTAAATCCCGAATATTTATTTCAGAAATTCTGGTTATCGAAGGTTCTTTGTAAAATTATCCCCTCGATTCGGATACATATTTCACATCGATCCCCAATTTTCTTTGCTTTCTGACGTTATTTATATGATAACATAAATGTATTTCACTTCTTTGATCTAAACCTTTTGGTAACAAGAAAAATAAGACCTTAGGTACAACATGTCCTCTACAAACAAAGAGCTCAGTACGACATCTGAACAAATTCATTTAGGTAACGGGTTCTAATCCACTTAGCACAATGTATTTAAGGCATTAGGATGTTCAAGCTTCTATTTTATGTGCTTCTGTAATAATGTTCGTGTTATTATGTTTCTTTTAATGCTAATTCTATGATGTTATCACGCGGAGATAATGCTTCGTTCGTTCTATAAATTAAAGTACTTATGTACGTACGGTTACATGAAAGTAATGAAAGTGCTTTTATTTGCTTACGTGTTGTATGCTTAATATATATTCGCAATGTGAAATATAAAGAAAACATGATGAAGAAAATAATTAGGTACATATTGTTGTGTGTTTGTCTATTCAGACAGTCATTCGATTTTTTTGCAAAAATCGATAAAAACATAGCTCATAAACATTATCTGGGATTGAATATAGGTTGCCAATATCCTCTTACTATGAGGTGGACTGCATGCACGTTTTCCTCCTCTCTGTAACACCTCTATACAACAAAACAATCATTAAATATTTATTAAAAACTTTAATGTTGTATACAATAAAATAAAGTATCATTCAAACAGAATCTTATTACTTAACTAAATAACACGGAACAAAATGTTAAGATTGCGGCAGAATCTGCGAAATAAATCCAGGAAAATTCAAGACGGCGCAAATTAAAATAATAGTTATCTAGAGAATCCTTCTCTTTGACGCCAGCTACCGCGGAGAGAAAATAATTAACTGAGACAAGTGCCCCTTTTGCGCAATAATGGCGTCTTGCCCCACGACTTCGTTTACAATTGAATTATTTTTGCATAGAATATTGCTCTCACCTTTTATCTTTTTACCAGATGGTAAAAAAGCAGATACTTTTACTATCTGCGTTTTCTGCGACTTTCCGGACGTTTTTTTATGATATGTGTAAAAGGGAGCATATAGTCCGCTAGGTATGTGGTAACTATGGTGGTACATTGGTAATCAATCCAAATAAGTAGATCACAGATGAGTTACTAGTGAGGATTCAGTTGAAGTGCTTTGTATATTTCTGCCGTACCATACCAAAACACATAAGTGCATTATTGTCGTTATATGGCAGAAATACCTACGGCAGTAGTACTACAACAATCGAACCGTAAAAAGTACCATCACTTTTTTCATTATATTTTTGTAACACTTTCTCGTTTTTGAGCGTAACAAAATGAAATATGAAAGATAGAACTAGTATAGTCCGTCTCCGGATAGGTACCATGGCCGTACCTATTAATAGTTAGAAGCATATCTTGCGTTTCGCTAGAAATGTGGATGCGAGCTGACTTACATATTCGACTATCAACCCCCAGATGCGGCAACACGTCTATGATTATCGTCAGTTAGAACCCTTGTGCCATATAAAGTTCATTACACATGTGATAAAAATATATTATTGTAGAAAATAGCATATATAAAATATAATAATAGGAGTCTCAAAACTGTGAGGGACTTTATTGTTATACATTAAATCGATTTTCCAGGAATATCTAGCAAGTGGAAATCCTGAAACGGTGCAGGTTTCAGGATTTGCAAGGATTTACACCGCTGACGGAGCGATAGCGGTGGAAAATTTTACATTTTCATGAGCCTTGCCTTCAAATCGCATTTTGTTATTCCAGTGGCATATGGTATTTTAATTTGACGACTTCTCGCGTAACATAATGGTCATTATATTGATCTGATACATAGTGAGTTCAATCTTGAGTTGGGAGGTATTTAGACAAAAAATGTAGTATTCTATTCAGTTCTGCTCGTGATTTGCTGTTGGTATTCTCTTTTTTGTACGTATCCATGACGGCCTAAATAATACTTCTGTGCAGATATAAATGTAATCTTATTTATGTATAATGTTTCTTATTTATTTAATTTACATCATCAAGACTGAGGCATATTGTAGAATAGCTTAAATAAATACAAAAGAATTAGATTTAAGGAAGCAACTACATCTGAAAACCCGCAAAGGTGCGGTGCAGTGAAAAAATTACAATTTCATGAGGTCTGCCACCGTCAAAATACACTGGAATTTGTTATTTTAATGCAATCACACTGAATGTTACTTTAAACCTAACTTGAAGTAAAAAAAATATATATATTTTTGAATAGTTAGGAAAGTCAGACGTGGTCGGGAATTGGATGGGTGACTGCAAGTGGCTAAATATCATGCCCGCATCCGTGCATCAGAACACGTTAAACCATTGGTCCCGTTTGTTATAACTGGACTAAGTCACTAAATCTCGCTGGCAGCTTTATTGATATCCGACGTGGACAGGCCACTAACCACTCTCCAGTCTTCTTGCTACGATGTAGTGTAGCTTTGAATTAAATGAATTGAAAATTTTAATCGTTTTTAACAACATACGTCAGGAAGGTATGTTGGAATGCGCTAAATTGACACCTATAAACTTATTGTTAGTCCTTGTTTATGAATTAATACCACAACTAATAATGAAACATAAAACTACATAATTGAAAAAATATGTTGACAAATGTATCGTGAAAATGATAACAAATTTAAAATTTCATGTCGTTTTCATGCACTGTTTATTTCATTTCTAACAACAGACCGTTCCAACTTTATAAATGTTACCAAACTAAAAACCTCCCAACGAGACGTTCGCGTTGTTTAAAAACGTCGCTTACTAGATCTAGGTAGAGTCGTTGTGACTCGGGACACGTTTTCCGCGGCTGACTTTATTAGATTTTGTTTCTTCGAAATGATTTAATTTTCAGCGAACGAAATATAACAGAACAAGATTCTTATTGGTCGAGCAAAGTTTTCTACCTGAATTAATTTTATCACGATATAAATTTCTATTTCCCACATATTTCGTTTCTGTTATACCTCACAAATAGAGGTTTTAAATGGTAAACTACTCACTATACGTTAATATTACGGTAATATTTTTTATTAATGTATTCAATTCAATTAATTGTATTTAGAGATTTTTATTGTGATACTATCAAATGCTTTGCGATGTTATTAAGAACGTTTCATGTAAGACATCACATTCCACACCCCATTATAGATACAACTTGGGACTACTACTTTATTGTTATTTTAAGACAGAAATATGTATCGAAGTGGCGATGATAACACCTTCAAATACATAAATTATACGTTCTCTTGCGGGACGCTTAAGATTTGCGAGCTGAGGAAATGAATTCGTTCCGTTTCGCAGTTAATTACGAATCTAATTAGCCATTAGACATTTTGGATTACCTTAAATCGTTAATTTATTAACATAATTGAAAATATTATTCATAAATTCAAATTGCTTACAGATTTAAATGACACGTAATTCCTCGGAATATTTATTGATTATGGAAGAGTCTATTCTATTTTTGGATGGACTCAAAATTGCCAAAAAATATTAAAATTGAATTATCTTTCCTTAGTAGTGTCGTTAAAGTAACAACGACAGACGAATTGAATGATGGGTTAAATCAACTTCAATATTATTTTTTGCTTAATCTAGTAAACCAATGATTCATTGGTAGATAAGAAATTTAAACATTTGGAACAGATATTTATAAAATTATTTTCTTTTGTAGCATAATGTAGGATGATACATGCTACATGTGCACATGAATTTCGGAAAAAATTGCTTAAAATAATAATTTTGTGGCGCACTGCAGCAAGGGAAATGTAACAAAAATTCGAAACAATCACACTAAATTTGATACACACTTAGCACTGTAATTCCGAATGCGCCGTAACTGTAATCGTAAATTCAAACTCAAATTATAGAATGAAGTACATATTTTACGCCAACAAACCTATTAAGCGAGCTATTCCAACAGGCGAATTGTTTTTAACTGTACAATGAATACTAACGGTACTTCCTCAAACAATTTGCGAAGTTTCCGAATTTTGAATAATATCCTTTGCGAATTTATTTATTCTTGCCGAGTAATTTAATATTTCCACTTCTCGGCCGCTGATGATTATATTAACCCTAGTTCAAGCTTTTAGCAATATCCATGGAAATTAATACTTTAACTATTTTTTTATTCAAATACATTGGAAACTATAAACGAAGTAAACCGTGTTAACTTTAAACACTTATATATTCGTACAATTACTACACATTAAAATTGGTAGAATTCTTCTTTTTTCAGCAGCAAGAAAACGTACTACTTATGTCACACATAAGAATCGCATCCTGTTTAAGATTAATACCTTGTGGTGACGTTGGAACTTAGATCTCAGGGTGGATTTTTTTTATTTGCGTTTGGTTACGTTTTCCATTACATTATTTACATTTTAATTCAGCATCGTAACCATGACATGCATGGTTCATTGTTACATCCGTTTCATAGAAAAGAAGCCGTCAGTCTATACTAGTTAATAATTCTAACAAAGGTTTATTTAGTGACTCATAACTATAACTTTATCATAAACATTACTATGATACATATTTACGTACAGCGCGAAAAAAATGTCTTTTTGAATAGGATTTTGAAGGTACATTAAATACTGGCTTCCTTTTATTATGATAAAGACCTCCAATGTTTTTAATAAAGACATATATGATATGATATTAATTAGAACCGACCTTTCCGTTTAATGATTTGAAATTACGCTTACAATCTTTAAACATTCTGTGGAGGAAAGCTGAAATTATCAGTTAAAATTTTGTACGTTACATTATATTTGCTTAGGTATTCATACATCTAAACTAAAAGTGATAAACAGGCATAGAAAATCTTGCTCAGTCGTATATAGCAAAGTAATAAAATATTATAGAGTTGGGCTTGCTATTAAATGTTCTCAGAAGCCAGTCAGTATTTACAATTCCAAATACGTATATAACAAATTAAATGCCTCCTTACACGATTTCATTATATGTATTACTTTAATTTATTTGTGTATATGTTTTTATTTCCGATTACTTTTATTTTATCTATGTATGCAAATATTTTGTAATTTTATTTGTTCTGTGTATGCTATATGTTTTAGTCCTGAAATAAATTTAATTTATATATTTCTATTTTTATCCCATAACGAAAAATAGTGACAAGGGATTCAAATCTTATATTTATCATATGGATTTTTATTCAAACTATTACGCAGTTCTGCTTATACATATAAAACAATTTAAACAACAACAACTTAGATTAAAACTTTATCTCATGCAGACAATAAAAACGAATAACTTTCTATACGTTCGAGATACTACAAAAATGTACGTTTACTTTACATAACTGTAGAGTAGGTACATGAAACTATTTGACTAACTCACGGAACTCCGTAACTGTACAATATAACGCAGACTTAGGACGCTACAGCCTTACATAACTAAGATCCGTCGACATTGTCTCTACATTGTGATACGTAATA
>DWRA01001112.1:0-18676 GCA_018250295.1 Spathilepia clonius | reverse complement strand
AAACCAAATTCAGATTGGACTCCAATTCTATTTCAATTATGTGACAGGTGTCCTTAATTTGAAGCGGCCTCTTGACATCAGGTGGGCTGCGGGCACGTTTGTCAATGCCATCATACAAAAATACGGTAGCATGTCAGTCGGAAGTACGGAAAAAGGGTGACTTACTGACCTGTATTCACTAGAACCTTTTCAAGCTGCTTTGAACATTGCTTTGAATTAAACTATAACTTTATGACTAAAATGTTGTTTTATAGTGTCCAATATGTGTTTTCATAAAATTAAATTCAAGAGTATACATTCGAAAATATGTAACTTACCCCATGAAATAATAAATAAACTTTATTGTACGAAGCAGTGATAGTCTACTGGTTGAATCACAATTGAGGGGTCCGAGGTTTAAACCCCAGGCACGCACCTGTAATTTTTCGAAATTATGTTTGTATTAGAAATTATCACTTGCTGTAACGGCGAAGGAAAACATCGTAAGAAAACCTATTCAAAAGTTTTTAGAAAAAAAAGTCTCAAAAGTGTTTAAAGTCTACCAATTCGCACTTGGCCAGCAGTGTGGACTCTCATTCTGAGAGAAAACCCACGCCCAGAAGTGGGACAGTAATGGTTCGACGATGATATTAACATTTTTTATTTATTTGCTATAAAATATGTAACCAAAATAGCTTCCCTTTAATGTCCTTCGTAGCGCAACTTCACGCCTATTAGCGGGACGAGAGATGTAACGAATTATTGCGGTACAAAATTATATATTCTACAATAAATTGTGTTATTGAATGGTGTACGATATAACGGTAGTGCGAATAAATCGTTTTCTTTCGCACAATTGTGTTCTTCTGGGTTTAGTTATACGCAAAAGTAACTTGAGATAAAACAAAGTGTAACATGATTCTTTCTCAATTTTAACAGATTATATTTTATTTTTGATAAGGTACATAATTAGTAACCATTTTTATATACTACAAATCTTAATGTACTTTTTGGCTCTGCGTTAATTATCGAGTTACTTTTAAAATGCAGAACATATAAAATATGAGGTTATAAATGATCAGGTATTTAAAAGCAATAACGCGTTTTTGGCATACACATCTGTTATTACATTTTCAATAACGTAAACAATGAATATTTTATATTCTTAAACCTATTATATTTACTTATAAAATGTACCTAAAGTTTTCGATTCACATATCAATATATAAATACAAACTCTAATTAACCTCACGTTAACTGCAGCCCTGTACGAATATTGACGGTAATTATTCGTTAAATCGCGCGGTTGCAACCGGAAACTCGAAGCGTATAAACCGCTCCTTTGTGGCGGGTATAAATGTAATATTAAAGTATTTTACACGGTTGCAAGCTAAATAATCGATTTAACGTGCACACCGCAGAGCTGCCGCCCTCGCTTCCAACACAACATCCGCCCTGCGTCAAGTGTGCTATATTCGCTATATTCTCTATAAGCTGTGGCTACAGTTCAACTACGTTTGATATACGGAAATACTTTTTGAAAGGTTTGAAGTACATTCTATGATATTAATTTAAACCACTGTGAAATAATATCTCCAAACATTTTTTTGGAATTATTTGCTACAATGGAATGGTTCATATTATTTATATAAAAAGTACATTTTACAGTTTCAGTTTTTGTTCGTAGTATACAATAAAATATTTATGAAAAAGCTTGGAACTATCCCATAAATATAGAAAGGTATTTTATGAAACCGAGAAAGTTTTAACAATCGCGAAAAGAATTCTCAACTGAGAGTATTTTATTCTACAGGTCTTTGTTTTAGCTAGAAGTAGTATTTGCTTATTTATAAATAATGAATACACGTGTAATTATAATTAATAGGGAGTTTACCATTTGCTAGAATATCAAAGACATGCCCAATTGATACATACATGTTCGTAACTGAAAAAGATTTTCTAAATATAAAAATGACATTTAAAACCCCGAGCGGGATTATTTTTGAGCCCAAAACGTTCGTTAATAGAATTCCCTGTGTGCGACATCAACAAAATTATTTATTCAACAGTTACTAACACAATATAAACGTTATTCTTTTTGTTTTACCACTGACGCATAACGAGTTCAATCTCTCTGATCGCAATACGTACTTGGCATCGCTTCCAATCTAGCTGAATTTTCATACATCCAATATCGTGGATGTCAGCCAGTAACATAATGTATTTGGAAGATTACACAAAAACCGCTTTGCTTTGCGATAAACGATGTTTCTCGTTACCTATTCCTCTGCAACGTGGGCAAACAAATAAAAAACAGGAAATATTGCTTATATTCCATTTCTATAACAAGACTAGTTTTGTTCGTGTTTGAAACTGCGTACTGAAGTGTATGAAACGAAATAAAAATTGTGTCAATTGAATGAATTCTTCCGTTTGTTCATCATTTGTGCCTATCATGCTTTTGAGTTTGTGAACCGAATTGCTCTTTGGTGAAGTCCGAAGTACCTACAAGGGGATGTGACATGAGAGCCAATTACGATATTGAATTGGTTTGACGGGTGACTGTAGGTGTGTTTTGCGGGTCCATTTAATGCACGTCGTGTTCCAGGATCGCTTTGTAAGCCACCCGGAACACCCTTTGTAATCCGTTTCAATTTAGGCCTCTTGTGAATGGTTTCTATATTAAACAAATGTAATATACATTTTGTTATGTAACGGGTACTCACAATGTCTTGATTTCTTAGTTGCCGATATTTCGACCCAGTTGCTTGGATCGTGGTCACGTCGGAACTGCAGTTCCGGGTTACATACATTCGACCCGTTACATAACAAAATATATCAATTCCACGATAATATAAGACTAAAATCATAAATGTAATATAATTGAAATACGGTTAAATTCGTATAGTTCGAACGTAGAGGTATTACCACCACACCTATTCATAAAGTGGAGCAGTTTTTTATTTTCGGTAGAAGGGTCTAAATGCTGGCTGAGTTAAATATGAGGAGACATATTTTTCAGATAGATCCCTATACTATATAGAGTTGGTAATAGATATTCATGAGGACAGTTCCCACTCACCATCAGGTAGACTAGATGCGCGCTTGATGGGCTTTAGTTAACAGCACATTTTTGTGTTTGTTGTTGTGAGTGGACTACACTCGATATTTACAACGTAGAATCTTTCTCGTTAGCTGTAAAAATATATAACGCTGCAAAATAATGGGTCTGCGAAAATATCAAGTTAATAGAAAACTTTACTCTATACTCGTAACAGGCAGTCAGCCAATAAATTGACCCGTGTAAGGCGAGCCCAGGTTGTCACGCGCGAAAACCATTAACCTGTCCCGTGACGTGTCTTATAACGACATAATAAAATTGTCTTCCCTTTCAGCGTAAAATGAAAAACTGTCATAGTGTAACGAGGATTGTTACTTAGCGGGGAGTCTATTCGAAGAGAATATTTCACAATTAGCACCGTGCTGTCACCTTGTCCGTCACGATTAGCAACTTTGTAATTTTTTGCAAATAGAAAAGCGGAAATGGGGAGATTTTATGCTAACTTGGTGGCGAAGTACTCGTTGCGGCCTCAGATAAAGGTCGCGACCCTTTCCGTAGGCTATTTGCTTGCGCCTGATGTTGACTTACCTCAACCAAAAAACTCATTGTGTCAATTCTTACAACAAAGTGGCCTCGGTATGAATTTTGTAACTTTCCGCTTGATATTGCCAATGTTTTGATAAATGCTTCACCTACTAACATACAAGTGCTTTTAAAATAGTTTTGATACATTTGTATGTAATATAACTTGATAGAAAACGTCATAAATTGTTACGTAAATGAGTTATTCTAATGAATACTTTATTAATTAAAGACGCTTTAAAGACGCTTTGTACACTCACAGCCCCAGAATATGATTCTCTGTGTCGTGGGTACCATGGACACACACAAAGACGAATACATAAACACTAAACCTCACCCCGGACACCCAGATCCAGAACAGAAATCTAAATTCGTCATATAGATATGTCTGGCCGGGGATCGAACCCGGAACCCATGTGAGATCGGTGACCGCTGCGCCACGCGGGTCGTCAACCTAAATAATTTTAATACATTTCTGCGTAATTGCCACATGATACAATCCTCATAAATTTAGTTATTTAAATGATTAATACTTTATTAATTATTACACTATGTTATATTCTGCTCGGATCTGTTCTGTTGTGGTAAATAACAAAGAGCTTTAATTAATAAAGTTTTGCTGTTACACATCCGTTTCTGTCCATTATAACGGCCATTTATAATACCAATAATTGAATTAAATAACAATTAATACTTGGGCTGGAAATATTTACTTATTTGAAGGTGGTCGAACCCTTTGTGGCTCAACTCCGACGACACCAACGCCACACCTATTTCTGCCAGCAGTGTTAGGCGCTACTGCTTGTTTGAAGAGTGTGTTAAGTGAACCGAAGCATTCTAACTTAGTCCTCAGAGGTAGCAATGCATCTGTAGGTAACCTCAGGTAGGATTCTAGTCTTATCTGGGGTGGATTACAAATGTCCACAGGCAGTAGTGGCCACTGAGGTTTAACTTGGAACGTCACGGATAAGTAAGTCTTTTAGCCCAGCCTTTAGACCAGAAGTTAGGCGTTGAACACTGCTGTTATTAGGCGCAAATAGAATCTGTGATATGGTACCAAAAAGTAAATAGATAAACCATTATTACTATACAATGGGCATAATCAGATTTGTACGCTATAATACTCTATCAACCGTAATTACTCAATCAGTGTGTTATTACGGATATACCTGTATGAATTGGACGTTATCTAGGAAATCAATTGGGTTGTACGCTCGCCATCACAATACCGGCAAATTACCTGTTAAACCTAATAGAATAGACCGTGTTATCATGCAGCAAACTAATAATTACTTTGAAGTAAATCAATATATGAAGAAATAGTTACAGTGTTAGGGATTGTATTTCTCTGTTGTAATGATTCAAAGTCAATTGATTCCTACGGAAATATAGTCATATGAATAACAAAATATGGTTTTATTAGAAGCAGCGGTACCCTAGTGGTTGAAAGTCGGCCTCTTAATGAAATCTACCTAACCGTACATGGCAAGCGTGGCGAATAATGGTCCACACCTCTTAACCCGTATCCAGCAGTGGGACAATAATTAGTTGACTACGATAACGTACCTATTAATAATTTGGGTTTGGTTGATTGATTTGGTTTGATTGAGAATCCCGGACGCCATATGCCGCTATACGTATAACCTATCAATTTATGTAATTGTCAATGAAAACTTTGTAAGCAATCCTGCATAACTGAGTGGTCTGTATATCTAAGTAATGTTCTCAAAACTATTAACCCGCATTAGGTCAGCCCTTAGCCTATCACATTTTAAAGAAATATCCGAGTTAAAAAATGAATAATATTACCTTCACCGTTTTCTCTATATTACCAAACCTTACAAGTCAGATTTGACCCACTTCTGGATTTTCCATTGATTTTATATTACACAACGAAACATAACACTCAACGAACTAAAATATTATACTATATTAGTAGTAACGATAGTAGTTACAAGTTTAATCACTTATTGATTGTATAATATATATATTAAAATCCAGGCAAAGAGCTCTACAGTCCCGCAGAGCCAGACACGCAAGGCGACGCGGCGGCGACCGGCCCGCCCAAAGTTAGCTCCCGAACAAACTCCTTTGAAATCGAAAATCTTCTCAAGGTACTTTTAATTAACACTTTTAGTTACTCATTTACTTTTAATTAACATTTTAGTCACCATTTCGAAGTTTAATCTCCTTATTTCTATAATTATTTGTTCACTTTTGTGTTTGCATGTTTAATTAATAAAGTAGCAACATCAGTCCGTATTCAGTACTAAACGGAATGCAACACTTACGTGAGATAAAGGCTATTAAAGCCAAGGAGCATTCGATAGACCGCTTAAGTGTGTTTAAGCGGGCTCACGTAGAATGGTATCGTTCTCCCACCTACACGTTACGAGCACCGTGTGTGTAAGATTATCGATTCTTGTTCTCGAGAAGATCTAGCAAGTTAGAGCTTACTCGAGCATTTTCAAACAATAAACTTTTCCCTTGGAAGTAATTTTCTTCCGATGACAAGTTGTTTGTAAGAGTTTTATAACTATCGAACAACGTCATTGTAGACTCGTAGTTTTATACTCGTAGTTAAACATTATTACGTCCACATTTGGCTTAAATAAACATCTAGCAGTAGTGGCAGCAAATGAATAAAATAAAACATTAATTAACCGGTGTATTACATAACAATTAGATCGCTATTTCTTCATTCACTCACATCATCAATAGAATCGATTAGTTGCTTATTTTACGCTAGATGTGGCCAAGTTTGAACGTCTACCTTACCCCGATCCTGTTTCGGTGTTTAATTTAAAATAAACGATCCGTGCATGCATTACGCCTACCGTAACATGTCCATCGACTCGAGAACCGCCACATCTAGCCGGGTGCCGCACTAACCGGTGCACAAATATAGAAGTGTGGGGGTGTGCGTGTGCGGCAGAGTGCGGAGCAAGTGACGGGCTGGTGCCGCTCGCCCGGCGACACGCGGCGCGGCAGCCCCACCGGCAGCACCAGCGCCGCCGCCACGCCGTCGCGGCACCTCTCCGACGCTGACAAGCTACGGAAGGTGCTCATGGAGCTGGTTGACACTGAGCGCGCTTATGTCAAGGTGAGTATCTGTTTGGGTCATTGATAGGGTTCCACAGTGACTTTACTGTTTCCGCTATCTTTGCAACAAGCATAAATATAGTGATATTGTGTGTCTATTTGAAAGGACCTCTGATAGGATTCTAGTTTTATCTGGGGGAATTACAGATGGTCTTGGGCGGCAGTTGCCACTTACCATCAGGTGAACTGCATACTCGTTTGCTACTTTGCTACAATTAAAAAAGGTTCTAGAGTAACATTACTGCATCCGCTATCTTTGCGGCAAGTACAAATATAGTGCTTCAGTGTATCTATGTGAAAGGTAAAGGCACACAATGTTCGAATTTAATCTTCAATGAAAACAAAGGACTTGACCGTCCGATACACATACGTATGCCTGTTTAACCAAGTTCAAAAAAAGAAGGTCCTGTTTTTGATCGTTATGGATGTATATTACTTCAGTTACTATAAGAGGGACCATGTCAAATTCATTTTTGGCAGGTGTCCACAAGCGGTGGATATCTTTTAATCTGTATTAACAGTTATACATTTTATGTAACAATCTATTCTATTAGCGTTGCCGACATCTTTTACAAAATGGTATTATTTGTTAAAAACGTATCCACGGATATGTTTTAGTCTAAAATGTGTGTCCCTAAACGTGAATCACTTAAATAGGGTTTACTGATTCGCTTATATTCCTCGGAGGCCTCAATAAAGTACCAAGGACGACGGTGATTACACTCAATTACTTCGACTATATTTAGCTATCTGAATAGGACGACCGTATGACGCTATTTTACGTATAACCAATTATATATCTATTTTTTTATTTTCAACTACCTGCCCCGGCGAACTTTGTATCGCCTTAGAATTAAATAATGTGGCAAAGTTAAATTACTCAGTTCTGAATGTCACCTAGTTGACGTAGGAACTGGTTGTATGGGAAAATAGTTGTTTTTACTAGCATTTTTTTATATTTCCACACCTTTTAAACTGTCCCTGCACTTAGGTAGAAGTTGCTACTCTGCAGCACCACCTTTTGGCGAGTGGAATCAATGAGCATATTATACAAACCTTCTCCATGGAAAAAATATATATATATACCAAGTTTCATAATAATCGGTAGTTTTTGAGTTCATCGATGACATACAGACAAATATTCATTTTTATATATATAGATATGGACAACCGATTTGAATATAAAAAGTACATATAAAACTACACACTCTATAACGAAAAAAGTAAAATTATGTTCCACATATACACAGTCCTGCGTAGTATAGAATATTAAATAGATATCATTTTGACATGATAATTTAATTTTATGTACGTAGTCATACTTTGTATCTTAGTTTTAACGAAAAAATCCGGAAATATAAGTTCCCGCAAGGTTTCAATCTCAATTTAAAACACTCGCATAAAAACGTGCATAAAACTGTGATAAATATTCGCGAAAATAAAGCGAAGAAACACAACTCCTTGCATTGTTTCACAGTCGCTTAGAAGAATGAAACCTTTGTTCTCTCAATATCATCCCGGTGATATTTTATCGGCCAACATTTTTTAAGGTTAATAAATTGTCGTGAAAAAAACAAACGTATCCGTTATAAAAATATTTGTACCATAACGCTTTCGCTTTTACACTTTCTATACACGTAGCCACACTACGATTTTTCCTGTGACGTGGGTGCCAGAGACACTCAAAGACGAACGCACACATCCAGAACAAAAACCTAAATTCTTCATTTAAATGACTATCTGGCCGGGGATCGAACCCGTATCAGAACGATGTGGTAACCACTCTGCCCACAAGTCATCAATGTTTTCATGTTCTTATGTTTTTCAATTGCTGATTTTTACGACATTCTAATATGCGTTACAGTGTAGAAATGTCTAGAGACGTAACATTAATAGAAAATGTCCACGTATTTTCCCTTATATTTTACTCTTTTATTTTTTCAACATAGCTCAATATTATTTTATACCCAATAATTCTCAGAGAATATAGCTAGAATACTATACCTATTTAACTAATTTCAAAGAAGGATTTCATTTCGACCGCTATGTGTGTATATAATACATTTGTATATTAGTATGTCCGCGAATTTCTTAAAAACTACTGATCCCATTCGTACGGGGATTTCGTTATTTGAAATCATAGTCTACAAGAAAGGTTTTAGGAAGGTTTTAACGGTTTAGTAACGGAGGCATACTAATCTGAGGTAGAACTCTAATCTTACCTAGAGTCAATTACAGATGTTCGTGGACGGCGGTCGCCACCTATAATTAGGTGGACTGCTTCTTTGCTATATAAAAATATTAAAAAACAAGATCTATGTCTTCATTTAATCTCACACATTTTCTTCTTTTATGAACATGGTACCTATGGCACGCAAGACAAAGACATTACACATAATGCAATTATACCGCACTATGGGTATTCTCTAAACCTTTACTTTCCAAGTTATAAGGCGTAAGAACAAACTACAAGTTTAAGTTGACGTCTATTTATTACGCGTACCTACTACAGAATTACTGACAATAATATTTCATACAATTAAACACATCTACATATATCAATTTTGTTTCCAAATATGGATACATGCAAATCAGACAATGTGCACACGGCACAGTATCTATGTACTATATAACATTCATTTATCATAAATCGATGTAAATGCTCCATTTAAATCCGAATTCTGGAAAGAATAAAACGAAAAGACGTTGCGTATAAATTGGTTGAGTCGAAAAGTTGAAATAAATTTATATCTTCACGAAACTTACACCTGCGCGGCTGTCTAACTGCCAGTTTGATTAAATTGTTTGTTTGGAGATTTCGGTGCTAGTAAATGAAGGTACCAAAAGGTTAGTACGAACAATTTTGCTAACATGATCAATGAGTTTTAGGTTTGAATTATAACTTGATGTTAAATTGATGCAAGACCTATATGTCTTTAATAAATTGGTATAACGCTAAAAAACTTTATCTGCTTTAAATCTGTATTTTAAATGAGTAGGTTACGACATCCTAAGCGATCGAAAAACCTGTAATGGGAAATCTTAAGACTGTACCAAACCCTCGGTAGAAATGAAAGAACAACACTACAATGTTTTTTTTAATAAGAAAATGTTGAGGAAAATTTTAGAATTATACTTGCATGTATGTACCTACATAATCATGTACTCGTATTCAACCGATACTCAATTCAAAACTTATATATAATTTCATAAAATGCAGGTTAGACACAGGAAATGGTTGTAAAATATGATGAAATTAAAGCGGATTATTTTGGATCATATAATTTATTACGGATACGACTGACAAGGCAAGTGACAAGAGTATACAACATAGAACCAGAGAGAGAGGTAGTGATGTGACATTAGTGAAGTAACATATAATATTAAAGGCTATTAATTTATTCCAACAAAATAATTTAATATACTAAGGGGTTCATGCCGTGAAGACGTTAGAAACACGGCTGTAAATTATATGATATATGTGTTTATTTAATTTCTTTAACTTACAAAAGGACTCTGAATTTTTGAGATATTTTGATTAAAATATTTATATGTGGAAACGTATAAAAGCTAATTATTTATAAAATTCTGCAGCGAATATTACGCATTTAGCGCAGTATTCATTTTAGTCTTACTGAGAACCTTCACGAATGCGGAGCATTAAAACTTTTCTGTAATAACTGAATAAATGGAATTGGAAAGTTATTCAACTACATTTGGACGATTTCTGCTTTAAAACATGTTGCAGGCAGAATATTCGACTAATTTACATTTAAATTTAATAGATACATTCAATTTTTAAAGCTGAAAGATTGTCCGATTTTAAATGAATTCTTTACAAATATTTAATGAACATTTTTGCGCAGTGAATATTTTATGAATTCAATTATTATAATTCACTTTCGTTTGTGAAGTTTATAAAGCGAACAAGAGAACCTTGAATTAACTTAATCGTCAAAAAGTAAGGTTCATTTTTTGTCTATAACAACTACGTTTACGAATGTTATGTACGATTATGTATGTTCTTCCTTGTCTATATACACTCGTACATACATACATACATACATCATACACGTATCTATGTTGTTTGCTTTATACTTCCTACAATACTTGACTGATTTTATAAAATACTTTTTTATTATTCACATACCTACTTACATTTTTTTATCTTTTCATCGGGGCCTAAATATTTTCGCCTGTTCTCGTGTAAATATGTTTTAAATTCATCTTTATTAACAAGCAACTGCAACTATAGCGATGTATGTGAACTTACAGCACCTCAATAACTTGTTGGAGAACTACTTGGAACCGTTGAAGAAAGAAACTTTTTTATCAAACGCAGAGATCAATGCCCTGTTCGGAAACATTCAAGAGATAGTAACTTTCCAAAGGCAATTCCTGCAAAACTTAGAAGAAGCCCTCGAGGCTGAACCTAATTTCCATCATTTCGAATTCTCGAACCAATTCAAGGTAAATATTTAGCATTGGAATAAATGTTATTATGATTTCATTCCAGTAAAGATGACTAAAGATTTAACGATCTATTCTGTACATTGAATTCTAAACGTTTTCCCAAATGTTTCTATTGTGTAGTCTTAACTGTAAAATAATTTGTCACTAATAGTTTTATGATTATACTTTGCAATGACATATAAAACATTTTCTTCCAGAATGTTCTGTTCGCTGTTGGGAACGCCTTTCTTTACTACGTCAACCATTTCAAATTATACAGTTCGTTCTGTGCTAGTCACAGCAAGGCCCAGAAAGTTTTGCATCCGAGTAAGTTAAATTTTCTATTCCCGTCTTGCGGACTCGAGTAACTATTTCTCGGATTTATAATACAACTGTAACTTTCGCCTTGTACAGATGAGGGAAATCAGGCTTTGCAAGAGTTCCTCGCTGCACGTAATCCGAAACAACAGCACTCCTCGACTTTAGAGTCATATTTAATCAAACCTATTCAACGGATACTGAAATATCCCTTGCTACTTCAACAACTGCGGAATCTGACTGATGTTAATTCTGAGGAGCATCTTCACTTAGTTGGTAAGAAACGAGAAATAAATCTTTATTAAATTTTAATGACTCGCTTCCTTGCTTTGACAAGTTTTAATTAATTATTTCCAGAGGCCCTCAAGGGAATGGAGAAAGTTGCCGAGCACATCAATGAAATGCAACGAATTCATGAAGAATATGGTGCTATATTTGATCACTTGTTTAGACAACATCAAAAGTCTTGCAAGCAACCTATAGATCTAAGTCCAGGTTTGTGTTTTTCTCATCCACTCTCTCTTTACTTTATAACTTGAATGAATTAGTGCCACATAAAACAAATATTTTTCAGGTGATTTGTTATATTATGGAGGCGTCGAATGGTTGAATATATCAGACTTCTTAGGAAAGATAAAGAAGGGACTAGAGTTGCACGCGATGTGTTTTGTATTTAAATCCGCTGTTGTCTTCCTCTGCAAAGAAAGACTGAGACAGAAGAAGAAGTTGATGGTGAGTTTCGTTTCGGGATTTATAGCAATACTTTGGTATTAAAAAGTTTTAATACGAATACATATTTTAAACCTTCAGGGAGTTTCCTCGAAGAATAATTCAAATGAAGTGGAGATTATAAGGTATCAAGTGTTGATCCCGGTAACGGAGGTGCAAGTGCGTGCGTCCTCCGCCAAAGATATGGATAGCCATTTCCTGTGGGAACTCATCCACCTGCGCAGCCAATTACAGCGTCGCTCGGAAAAAGTTTATGTACTTTCCAACAGGTGAGTAGATACCTAGAGCAATTCAATTTAACTCAATCCCTTGTATATTTTGTGATTGAAATTTATTTTTTACTTGTGTACTCAAGGTAGCAGTTGAAAACATATTTGGGTGTGAGGTATGTATATGACGAAATAGGTTTTTTAAATAATTGTTTTCATTAAAATACTGTCTTACATATTATCTAGTTTTACGTCACAAATGATAAACATTTGAATATCTTGTGGTAGATTATTAATGACAAAATTTAATTACTTGCCTACTACATAATTCACTTTAAATTCAACAATTCTTGATAAACATTTCTAAGAAATATTGTGGATCTATGTGGACTTTCAATTATCGTCGGCAATTTATTAAATGAAAAGTAAAGAAAGAAACGGACTCTACTATGAAAACAATCACTTTAGCCTTTTATACGAGCTAGCGGCCAATCCATGTCGCATGTTTTACAATCAAACAAAGTTTAACAATTGCCGACATTTTAACAAACAGAGCCGGCAATGTTCTCTGAAATAGGGAATCACGTATAAATATAAACTACTAGGGATCACTCATTCAATTTCATATTACGCTCGATATTACCAAAGTTCGTAAATTGCAATCCTTAAAATTATGCATGCTTTCCGACAATAATTGAATAATATGAAACCAAACTGAAACATCTCAACGCACTTACTCAAAATTAAATGTAGTCATTACTTACCCCTTTTATAATTCCACTTAAATAACTCGTATATCTTATTTATATCTATCTATACCTTAATTTGTAATTGTTGTATATTAAAGCACGATTAAAAGATAGATACATACATACAACATACATTAAACATAACAATGTTAAAGCAGGATATGATATGAGGATTGTAAAAGTGGTAACTAGTGTTAGACACACCACTAGTAAATACACGTTCGACGTCTCATCCCTAACTATCAGGCAGACAGTTGGCCCTTTTTTCGCGCGCTTTTGTTTATAGAAAAATAGTAAGATTAGCGGATCGTGCAATTTGTTTTAAAATATTATATAGGTTTGTATTACTAGTAATAGTTTTTTAAATTGCAAGATATAAATAGATGCTAGGAATGTTGTATAAAAGTGCAGTTGTCCTGCCACCAGCACGGCGGACTTCCGCAACGCGTTCCTGAAGACAATCCGGCAGATAATCCGCGAGTCGGTGCGCAACATGTCGCTGCCGAGCTCGCGGCCCGCGCCTGCGCCGCCGCGCGCGCCGCACGCGCCCCACGCGCCGCACGCGCACCACTCCGCGCACACGCTTGACCGCGAACGCCCTAAGCATCAGGTGAGATCATATAACTTTTGAAAAGCCAAACTAAGCATCGGGTGACACAACTACGCATCAGATGAGTTAAAATTAAGCGTCAGGTGAGATCAAACTAAGCATCAAGTGAGATCGTTATGACTTTGATCTTTGGCTTTTGAAAAGCCAATATAAGCATCGAATGAGATCGTTATGGCTTTGGACTTTGGCTTTTGAAAAGTCGAACTAAGCATAGAGTGAGATCATCATGCCATTTGAAAAACAGAACTAAGTATCGGGTGAATAATTATTCGACTTGAAAAGCTAAATAAGCATCGGGTGAGATCATCTTGCCAGTTTAAAAGTTAACTAAGCATTTGGTGAGATCATCATGCCACTCGAAAAGCCAAACTAAGCATTTGGTGAGATTATTTCGCCACTTGAAAAGTCAAATAAGCATTGGGTGAGATCATCTTGCCATTCGAAAAGCCAAACTAAGCACTAGGTGAAATTATTTCGCCACTTGAAAAGTCAAAAAAGCATCGGGTGAGATCATTTTGCTACTTGAAAAACCAAACTAAGCTTCAGGTGAGATTATGTGAAATTGACACTAGAAAAGCGTAACTAAGCGTCAGGTGAAGACATCAGGTCGTCATCGAAAATAAATAAACTCGTTCATTCTGATATAATAACTAATATGCGAAGTAATACGAGACTAACTACTAGTTATGGTTCAAGTTGAGTTGCAATAGTTTTAATGATAATACATTATTCAATCAATATGAAATTAGGTATTTAATTATTATATCAACGTGCCTAACAATGTGTGTTCCTAGGCGACCTCGTATTTTTTGTGATTTTAGTACTAGACCTCACCTACATATTTTACTAGGTCAGTGGAGTTCACTGACCCATTATGATCAGGTTATCGATTCATTACTATTCCAGTGCAGGACACGAGTCTCGTCTAAGAATGAGAGGGGTTTAGGTCATAGCCTACAACGCTGGGTAATTGCGTTTTGCATGACTTGCCTCATATTTGAGTACTTTTAAGCATTCTCAGGCATGCAGATTTGCCTCAACAACTCTCAACATCTCAACATTTTGCCTTTACCATTATAGAACTTGAATTGATTCCAGCTTTGAATTAAATTGATTTTTACACACTTTGCGTTAGGTTTTCTTGTAACTATTTAAAAAGATCTTTTGAGGTAACTTTTGTAACTATTTAAAAAAATCTTTTTAATTTTAACTTACGTCTAATTTTCCTATCGAAATTAAACTTGTTATGTGTATGTAATTTGGATGACAGTACAATAAATATGTATCTTGGAGCCGATCTGATGATAGAGCCAGGTGGCGGGTGGTGGAACTCTTCAACGGCTACCAGTAAATCCCACGACTTTGGGCTTATATGATTCATGTTGCCGAGTCCAGGATTAGTGCGAGAAAAGTGTGTTTTTTTAGTTTTTTTCCATACTGAAAATTCATTTATATTATAGAAGTAGCTTCATATATGCGGATATCTAACCAATTTAATAAGTTCCTACATTTTAGAAGTCTTTCATAATGTTGAGTACTTAAAACAAATTTTCCCAAATTTGTTACGAATAAATATGTATGTATAATATCTAAATAAGTACTCCTTAACGTAAATATATATATATTTCATAACACAGGAGTGTCGTAACCTTTTTTATTGGACCTAAGCAGTAAAACGTCCCAAAGACAAAGTGTATGCAAGACGCAACACACCGTGGAAAAGTTACATTGCGAGGCACGGTGGAGGAAAATTCTCTGTAATCCCTCTTTACAGAGAAAGCCTTTGCCTAGCAAAGACTTTGACTGCCCACATGAACAACTCTAGGATTCCTGTACAAGGCTTGAATATGAACATTAACAATCCTATGCATAATTCCAAAAGACCCATAAGATTCTTAAGGCTGCTGTTATTAACATATTACGTCTTTAAATCGTATCATTAGATTATGCGACTTTAGAAATAGTTTTTTAGTAAATCATTAAAACCAATTTCCTATTTATTTATTATTATTATTATATAGCTGCATCTCGCTGTTTTATCAGTGTTAACAAAATGGGGCGCGCGCGGTAGATTTCATTGGTCTTAATTTTTACCCTAACACATTTTCTAAAATAAAAGTAGCCTAAGTTACTTCTTATAACGTCAGCTATCTGCTAGTGTAAGTCCCGTCATAATCGGTCGAGCTATTCTAGAGGTTAGCCGGAACAAACAGACAGATAAATAAAAATTGAAAAAAAATGTTATTTTATGTATACACATAAAATAACATTATTTTTTTTTATGTATAAACATAAAATAACATTTTTACATAAATATACATTTAGAGCGATTCTTTTAGTAAAACAACAGACACTCCAATTTTATTTATTTATATAGATGATACATATCTAGAAGATTACAGAGTTATTCATTCATTTTGTGCCTTATAGGTCCAAGTAATGCAGGGGTCTCAAACTCTGGGCAAGACGAAGAAACCAAAAATAACAGGACAGCGGCTCTCAGCTGGCAATATTGAGGTATTTATTGTTTAATCACCCCAATTTCTTTCTTTATTTTTTTAAACTTCTGCTTCAATATTTTTTCTGCGGGTTTTGAACATACTCTGCAAAGGCGGACTTTACAGTAGTATAGGTAACCGTTTTTGATAAATAATTTCGCTGAGAGACATTTCTACTTGCCTCCTGGACTCAATCCTTTAGTCGTCATTACGATATATAACAAGAAGGATATAATCAATTATGGCCCTCAACAGGTGGGCGATCTGTCTCGTGAGAACTCTCAAGACGCTGAAGAGCCACCGCAAGAGATATCGTCTGACGAACCGTCATTCAGGATTAGGAGCAAGGTGCTTGGGGAGGCTGCAGGTTTGTTATTGTCTTCGAGACTTCATGATTGGATTTAGGATTTTGTAATACTATTTTGAAGGAAACTAACTTGATTAAATCTTTTTGCCTTTCCCAGATCACGTAACATTATTATGTACTATATTCGCTATTCGTTATATTATGTACCTATCTACTATATAAAAATAACAATGTAATATAAATATTTGCCTACACCCAAAAGGCACAAAATTTTAATTAGTTCAACGGTATTTGTTGTTCACTTTTTTAAATTTTTTCAAATACCTACTCCGTTGTATCTTTTCGAGTATGATTTTCGATATTTTGAACGTGGTTAGAAAAATGTAGTTTATAAATGCAAATGCCATTATGACATTTTTGTTTTATTTTTTTCAATTATTTCACCACCACTTGGCCCGTGGATTTTTTAATTAGTAAGCAAAAAGTAGTAAACGTAGTTTAAACCTACAAATGTCCTTATGATGTTTTTGTTTTTTTGTTTTAACATTTCTACAGACACGGTTCAATGGATTTTCGAATATGGTACACAAACGTAGTTGATACATGAAAATGTTGCTATGACTTTTTTATTTATTTTTTTCAACAATTCTCCGGATACTTAGCCTTTGGATTGTCCGAGAGTAGTTATTACCCATGTCGCGTTTGATAGGTGACACGTCAGTTTCAGCGGTGGAGGCGTCGAGTGGCGAGAGCAGCAAGCGCGCGACGAGCGGCGCGGACACGGAGGCGGAGGGCTCCAAGTCGGAGGGCGAGGACGAGCCGCCGCCGCCGCCCGCCAAGCGAGGGTTAGGCCGCACCCCCAACCACCTCACCCTCAGGTACCATATGTATGGGTGCGCAGATCCAGACACACCGACCGAATGTGATGCGAGCATTGCGCTTCTAGGGTCGTTTGTGACTGGTTTTACGATGTTGATAGGCTTGTAGGAATCCTAAGGTCTATTAGTATATTGATTCATGAGAGTTTTCTATGAAAGACAGTCGTTTCAAGAAGATACGGGATAAAAATAAAACTTTAATTTCAGTTATTGTAAGACTGCTGAAAAAGTACATGAACAATGTACGAAAGTTTTGCAGAAAATTGGAAATTAAATAGGATTTTTGATTGAGAAATGTAAGATTATTGAAAGTTGTTACGTACACAAAAAAAATATCGTGTAATGCTCTCAAAAACTATATAAATATAATGCGTATTATGTAGACGTTTCATTTTGTAGGATGAAATGTCATACTGAAGCATGAATACTTTATTGTCTTGATAAAGTTTGTACACGTCCACAGTTGTTTCAACGTAATTCCTTTATAGGAAGTAAGCCAATGCTCACATTACATTTACAGTGCCAACACAATGCACCGACACTCGCGAATTGATATTTGCGTTCATTCACTCATTCATATCTCTCAAAATTTACGCATAGCCGCTTATCTCTACTCATACATATGTCCCGTGCTTTCCCTTTGCGTGAATGAAGCAACTTCATGTTCATTAAAATAATTATTTACAGCACAACTTCTACGTTGAGTGCCGGCAGCACAGGCAGCCAGGCCCGACTGATTCAGTCTTCTCACCAACCTACACAATACCAGCCAACTATGGTCAAGGAGCTAGGTAAGCAGGAATCGCAATCCCTCAAGTCTTCACCTGAGAGGAAATCTTCGTCTGCAGATAGAAAAATAAAAGTCATTCGTTCCGGCAGTGGCAGTAGCATTAACAGGGAAAGGTCCCCCAGTCGTTTGACGGATCACCCCTCCCCCGATAGAGACCGCGTTACCAAAGTAATTATCTGCAAGTCACCATATAAGTCTAGTCTTAAACATTCTAAGACACTACACCGCTCCCCCAAGGGCAGCTTCGATCAACCAAGATCCCCGCGGGAATCCATCGACAAATCTCGCTCTCCACAGCAAAGTTTCGATGGATCCAGATCCCCACGCGGAAGCATAATGAAATCTCGCGAGAGCAGTCTTGATAGAGCGAAATCACCAAAACCTGCTCCAAAAAAAGGCATAATGAGGACTC
>DWRA01001111.1:0-18685 GCA_018250295.1 Spathilepia clonius | reverse complement strand
CCAGGTAGTCCCTTTTCTCCTTTAATTGTAAGTCCTGGTATACCCGATGGTCCAGCAGGGCCTCTTTCTCCTGTATAAACAAATTGTTTGATAAATAATAATGAATCATCATACTTATACCATCATCATTTTATACGATTTTAAATATGTATTTTTTTGGAGTGAAAGTAAATGAAATATTACTTTACATATTTTATGACATTTCGCGAAATTTCAAACAATTACACTAAAATTATACTCGTACCCCTATTTCAGGTCCTACATATTTTTCGTGAATGCCAAGTGTACAAATAAAATAGGAACTTTATCTAAAGAATATATATACAAACTACACCTACAAAAGTAGTTGAAATGTCATAAAAATATTGTATCTATCATTTATTAAAATGTTTATTTTTTTTATTATTTCACAGCACCAACTCACCTTTTGTTCCAGTTCTACCAATTTGACCCAATTCTCCTTTTTGTCCTTCAAATCCGCGATCTCCTTTTTCACCTTGTAATCCTTGGAGTCCAGGTATACCACGCTCGCCCTTTTCACCTGGGAAGCCTGGTGCACCAGGAGATCCAATTTCTCCCTTATCTCCCTTAGTATCTATAGCAACTCCAGGAAGTCCTGGGTTTCCTTTTGGTCCAGAAGGTCCCTGAGGTCCAGGGGGGCCCATTGGACCGATAGGTCCACGTTCTCCCTTAACACCATTGAAGCCATCTCTTCCAGGGAAACCTATTTCACCTTTGTTTCCTTTTTCACCTGGATAACCTGGTGCACCTAGTTCACCCGGTACCCCTGGAGCACCATCTAAACCAGGAGAACCCGGTAGACCCGACTGACCCGGTAAACCTCTATCACCCTTCAAGCCTGACAATCCTTGATAACCCTGATCACCTTTTTCGCCACGTTCTCCCGGGAAACCGTCCAATCCAGGAGGTCCAATATCACCTTTAAGACCAATTGCTCCAGGTGTCCCTAGGCCAGGTAAACCTCGGTCTCCCTTATCACCTTTGGTACCATTTAACCCTGGGGCACCATCAAAACCTCTTAGTCCCGATATTCCCTGTTCACCCTTTTGACCTTTTTCTGCCGCTACTCCTGGCTCTCCTTTCGGTCCAATCTGACCAGTAAAACCACGATCTCCTTTATCACCTTTCAAACCTGGTCTTCCAGGAGACCCTGGAGGGCTTGGATAACCCTGGTCACCCTTCATACCTGTTGCACCTTTAGGTCCTGGTGGACCATCAAATCCGCTTTGGCCGGGTAGTCCAGGATTTCCAATTTGGCCTTTGTCTCCTTTTGCCCCGGGAGTTCCATCTATTCCCACGTTACCAGGAAGACCAGATCGTCCACGTGGACCCGGGAAACCTTTAGGTCCATCGGGACCTTGTATTCCTGGTTCTCCCTTATATCCAGGTAATCCTATGACACCTGGTTTTCCGTATAGGCCTGGATAACCTTGTTGTCCCTTTTGTCCAGGTCTTCCAGGTGTGCCAGGAGTACCAGGAACACCAGGTGGTCCGACGGGACCAGCATCACCTTTTGGACCAGGTGGGCCAGTTGGTCCTTGGCTTCCGGTAAAACCTCTGTCTCCTTTTTCACCTTGCAAACCTATAGGGCCCGGAGGACCATCATTACCAGGCGTGCCCGGTATACCTCTCAAACCGGGTTCTCCTTTAAGACCTTGTAAACCTGGTAATCCTTGTGGTCCGGGCATGGACGGTCCTATTTCACCCTTGTCTCCTTTAGTTCCTGGTGGACCCGGTAAACCTCTAGAACCGACTTCGCCAGTAGTACCCGGGAAACCCATTGAACCTGTTTCACCTTTGTCTCCCTTCTGACCCAAAAAGCCACGGGGTCCTACAGCTCCTTGTATTCCTGGTATTCCCATTTCACCTTTGTCACCAGTTTTACCAGGATAACCTCTATCTCCCTTGTCTCCCTTATCACCTGAAAATAATTACACATTACAATAACCCAATCAACAAAAAATACATAGTAGATTCTACAAAAACGTATGACACATTAAAACCTGTCACGTGTAAACGACTATATATATAAGGGTTTCTACTAGATGCCGATTACAAATCATTGCCAATCCTGAGGACTAAGATGGTCGTCTCATATATAAGTCAATTATTTTGTACATAAAAATATACGTTAAGTATAAAATAAAATATCATTCTCTAAATTGTGTACATGTATGTAAGTCAGGTACTTGTAAAATAAAACCTTTATTAGAAATAGTTAAAAATTTTATGTAGAAATAAAGTTTAGAAATAAGAATAGTAACCTTGTGGTCCTTCAGGTCCTGGTGCGCCGGTAAAACCTTTATCGCCTTTAGTTAACGCTTGTAAATTGGCAGGACATTGACCAGGTTCACCCTTTATACCGACTCTACCGGGGAATCCTTTGTCACCCTTTTGTCCAAAATCTCCTGGAAAACCTTTTTCTCCTTTAATTGAGAGTCCATTTCGTCCTGGAACGCCTGGTATTCCATCGTTACCTGAGATACCATCTATTCCTGGAGGTCCCATTTTACCTTCGTCACCTTTGAGTCCAGGCATTCCACTAAGACCCCGATCACCTTTAAGCCCGTCACTGCCTCTTTCACCTTTAGGACCCATTCGACCTTTCTCGCCTTGGGCACCTTTGTCTCCTTTTTTTCCTTGTATTAAATTAGAAGGTATCATCGCATCCTTCCCGGGTTCTCCCGGTGGTCCTATCGGTCCGTCTTCACCCCGGTCACCCTAAGGAATAAAATATTAAAAAACGTTAAAAAATTATAGATAGATATTGTGGTATAATTCTGTATTGCTAAACGACACCTTGTAAAACAGTAACAAACGAACGTACATTAGGAGCCACTAAAATTTAGTGCGATATTTTGAGATGTAATAAAAGTACTAAAAGGTGCATAAAGATGCAAACAAAATGTTGGCTAAGTATTTTTGTAGTTCGACTCCGGCGGCGTCACACTTATTTCTGCCTTATAACAGCAGTGTTAAGCGCTCCTGTCTTTTGTTTTGAAGGGTGTGGTAAGGGAGATAAACTTAATGAGGCATTCCAACTTAGTCTTCAGGGATAGCAACGCATCTGTGTTCGACTTCAATTGGGATTCTAGTCTTATCTGGGGTGGATCACAAATGTCCATAGGTGGCAGTTGCCACTTACCATCAGGTGGACTGCATGCTCCTTTGCTACTCCATTTTGTAAAAAAACCAGCGATCCCCAATCTGCTGCTTAAGTACTTACTATTTATTCTGATTTTCAGTTTTTTCCCCAGACCCTGAACAGATATCTAAATATATCATTTGAATATCTGTCTGCCCAGGGGTCGAACCCGGAACCCACTGCGTGTCAGACCGGTACGGTGACCGCCCGTTGTGACAGTTGATGTAATTACTCAATGATAAGCATTTTTTTCTTATTAAAATAAGATGACTTACCGGTGCACCAGGTGATCCTGGGAATCCATTGATACCGTCGGCACCTCGTTCACCAGGAACCCCAGCTGGCCCCGGTGGACCTCGGTCACCTTGATCCCCGGGAATACCATCAGCACCTCGGTCCCCTTTCATTCCTTGACTACCAGGCCAGCATTCGTTACAACGGCCTCCGATGTCACCTTTTGCTCCAGGATTACCTGGTATACCGTCGAATCCTGGACTTCCTTTATCACCCTTATCACCAGGAGGTCCCATTTCACCTGGCATGCCTGGAGTTCCCCGTGTAGAATTACCAGGTGATCCTCTCAATCCTGTGTAACCCTTTTCACCTTTTTGACCCTTATCACCAAAACGACCAGGTAAACCAGCGCTGCCTTTTTCTCCCTAAAAAATGTAATATTTAATCACTATAGTTGTGACGCCGATTCTTATTATAAAAGATATATATAATTTATTTTTAATGAAACACGTTATATACCAGACTAAAATAAATTAAAGTGGAAAGCGTGAGTTCATTCAAGGGTTTATTTTCGAAATTAACTCGTTTGACTGCTGGCTATGGAAATTGGTATTGTAAAGATTTAATGATACAGTTTTAATTTTCATATATATCGGCGTCATAACTCTTCTTAGTAATTTTCATTAAGTGTTACATAGGCTAGGATTTGCACTCTTGACAAATCATCCTATATAGTGAAACATTTTAGATATTTTTTATATTCTTCGGTATTGATATCCGAATCTGATCTATTTTTCAAGTTTCAGGTATCTAGCTCATCGAGAAGGTAAATTTGATTACAAAACTGCATCCGAACAGACAAGACCCAATGTGAGTTAATAAAAATATGTTATAATTAGGTATTTTACGTTTAAAAAAGCTTACTGGTATCGTGAGTCCATTTTCACCCTTCGCGCCTCTTGGCCCCTGTGGCCCAGTAGGACCTTCATAGCCCCTAGGACCAATTTCGCCCTTTACACCTTCTAAACCAGGTTCACCTTTTTCTCCCTTTGTTCCTGGGGGCCCTTCTCTACCAGGAGTACCAGGTTCACCTTGACCGCCAGGAGGACCCATTGGACCCGATTGTCCTCTTTCACCAGGTTTGCCAGCAGTACCTGGTGCGCCAGATGGTCCTTGATAACCTCGAGGGCCGGGGGGTCCTGGAGGTCCACGAGCTCCTGCACGACCACCTGGAGCGCCGGGTACACCTCTCAATCCTCTTAACCCGGGGGCCCCGTCCTTCCCAGGTTCACCTTTACCTCCCGGTCTGCCAGGAAGTCCAGATATTCCGTCATATCCTCTATCTCCCTTTGGTCCCATAGGTCCAGGAGGTCCATACATACCATCTCTGCCCTGTAATAACATGTCAAGAATATAATGTCTCATTTACATATTAGAAAATATATGTACCTATAAATACTCATATGTTACTTACTCTTTCGCCAGGATTTCCTCTTATACCTTTTTCTCCTTTACTACCCGATTGACCAGGTAAACCTGGTTCGCCTGTGTTTCCCATGTCACCTTTCATACCTGCATTTCCAGGTTCACCTTTTTCACCTTTATGTCCCATATTTCCTTTCACGCCTTTGATTGCACCTTTATTTTCCAAAGATGGTAAAGTCACAGCAGGACAACTTGGTCCTCTATCTCCACGATCTCCTCTGTCACCTTTATCTCCTTGTATTGATTGACCTTTAGAACCTTTAGACCCTTTGTCGCCCTTTCCTCCTTGTGGTCCCTGTAAACATTATAGGTTTTTTTTTAATTTTTAATAAATGATGATAACAACATAATAATTAATTGAAGGTAAAATTACCATTGGACCGGTACTTCCTCTGGGTCCTGCCAACCCAGGAGGTCCAGTAGGTCCAACAGGACCTTGAAGTCCTCGCATTCCGTCGAGTCCAGGCTCTCCTTTTTGACCTTTGTCGGGATAACGACCAGTATGAGCTGCTTCTCCTTTGTCACCCTTATCACCTTTGGAGCCTGGGAAACCTCGTGGACCTTGCATGCCTTGTGGCCCCAGTGGGCCTGGTTCACCCTGAGAAAATGTATGGTTATTTTGTTGTATTTAAATGTAAGATTTATATTGAACATATTCTTAATACAATTTTGTCTTTTGGAGAAGAGACTTACGTCAGTTCCGTTACATCCATCTCGACCTGGTATACCAGGCGCTCCGGGGTTACCTTGAATACCCGGAGGCCCCGATAAACCAATAAAACCTTGAGCTCCCGGTTTTCCTCTCTCGCCACTGGGCCCACGTGGACCCTGGGGGCCTATTTGTCCCTTCTGACCTTTTGGACCTTGAGGACCTTCAATACCCTCGTGACCAGGTAAACCTCGAAGCCCTTGAGGTCCAGGTGATCCAGGAATCCCCTAAAATACACACATAATATTAACGTTATTACAATGTGAACAAAAGATAAAATAGTAAAATGGTTCCCAGAATATTAAAATATAATTGTCTAAGAACTTACTCTGTTACCCTTTTCAGCGAAACATTTCGGAACGCAGCAACCAGGCGCAGTACAGTTGCGATCGAATTGAGTGGTCCGCTGTCTTGTGACAGGGTCGTATACAGCAAAATTTAAACCTATACTTGGTTGCGGCCGTGGTGGCGGCGCTGGCGGTGAGTAGTCTTGTCTCGCATACAGACCGTACGTGTTCGGTGGCGGAGGAGCCTCCGGGACATTTTGAATGTAAAAGTCGTTGTCGTCCGTATATATGTTGTTATTGTCTCCCATATCGCCTCTCCCATAGTTATCTTGCTGCAAAAATAATACGTAAACAAAATTAGCACAATATCTACAATTAACGATCACTGACTTTAACGATGACTGTAAATATCGTAAAGTTATTAAAAAAAGACGTATTAAAAGTGTGTTAAGTCTACTAATTCGCACTAGGACAGCGTGGTAGGCTTAAACCTCTCTCACTCTAAGAGGAGATCCGTACCCAGCAGTGGGACAGTATTGGTTTGACGAAAAGATGCGCTGCTCGCATGTTCCTATATACCCAAAGATGTTAAATATATAAAGCTTTAGCACTTTAGTGTTTTTTAGGTATAAAATTATGAATTATTCGAGCCAAAACTGCCTTGAATTTTAGTTTTAACAAGAATCTAGTATAATTATGTACATATTGTGATTTTGTATTTGTAAGACATGACAAGACTATTTCCTTCTGATTATTTAAATAATCCGCTCTGCAATTCCTTAGTAGAGTAATTTAAAAGGAAGTCATTTGAAACCCGTAACCAGAAACACAATTTCCGCGCGCTGCTCCTTTTATATACAAAATACGACAATTTTATATAAAACTACTTATTTAGTATCGTTAGTAGTATAGTAGTATTTAGTACTTATAGATTCGTCATGTCTGTCTGTCCGTACGTCTGTAAGTATGTCACAGCCATTTTATTCGGAAACTATTAAGCCTACCGAGTTAAAACTTGGTAGATAAGTGTATTCTGTAACCCGCTTTTCGAATTACGATCAAAAATAATAAAATATATTTAATTTAGGGGGGCTTCCCATACATGGAACAAACACCCGATTTTTTTTATGTTACCTACATGTGTGGAGTGTCTATAGAAAGGTCTATAAAAATGACATTGAGGTTTCTAAAACCATTTTTTCTAGACGTCGACTGTTTGAGAGATAAGCCCTTTCAAAGCGGTAAAATGTGTGTCTCCTCCCCTCTAACTTTTAACCCAAGAGAGTGAAAAATCTGGATAACACATGTGTAGATGTCAAGGAAAACTTTCAACGAAAATTAGTTCGAACAAGATACGGTTCACAGTTTTCGAGATATAGCACTTTTCAAAAGCCGAATAACATAATTTTGTAATTCATACAAACACTATGAAAAACAAACGTCTGTTGGTAGTTGTTGTTTGTAAACGTATGTTTTTTGTTTCAATAAATATATTTTGTTATGTCTGCTGCTATTTAATGATAATGCTACGGAACCCTTTATCTGCAAGTCCGATTCGCACTTGGCCGATTTTTTTAACTAACTATAATATTCATATTAACAGCACAACAGAAAATTTGATACCTCCCACGCAAGAATTGTTAACGTATTTTTTAGGAAAATGAGATTTAAAAGCTTTACTTGGTTAGAAAACCGTGGTTCGCGGGCTGCATGTGACCCGCGAACTTCTCCTTGGCGCCCGCGGGGCTTCCTAGAAACTGTGTTTATTCATGACGACCTTTTTTATGTACCTATTATGTGGCCCGCGTCGCCAAGAAGGTGGTCACCGCTGCTCTGATATATGAATACCTATTACAAATCCTCAAAATTTTTAAGTTCAAGTCAATACAAAATTCCAAAGTTTATCATATATTACCTTTCGTTACTGATTAATACATAGAAGTATAAAATTCGCTCCCTGAAAAATTTAAACGGCTAACTAGACCTTATGCTTGAGAGGTATCCAAATAGATAGTACCTACTTGTACGTATTTTATCAACTGATTAATATCAAAGATTTAAAAATAAATAAGTAAGTACACAAATGAATTAAAGTAAAGTACAACATAAAGATGCGAATAGTAGTTTAATTTTTAACAGATTAATGCATCGTATGCCTAATTGTGATCAAGTACCTAAATACTAGATATAATATGATGCCACAGATTATGCGTGATGGGAAAAATATACCATAGAGTACCGTGAAGTTAATTAAATGTATCAGATATTTTAACGTTTTCCCAGGATTTGATCTTACCGTATATCTTTACTTAGAAAAAGTGTGATGTGTAGTGTACAGTAGATAAATAAATATTTCAATTCAGGCAACCAATAAATATTCTACCATTAGTTGCGCTCGCTATGACTTGCGATATTTTGCTTTGTTTGCATTTTGTCGTAAAATGATCCTTTATGCCTACGGTCGCCATGTTTTAAAAATCTTGACGTATTAAAAATTACATTATTGTTATATGTTGTTTAAGCATCATATGACTTGAATAGGCAAGGATATATCTATTCTATTGTTATAAAACATCCAAAGTTACATAAATAAAATAAATAACACCATCAATTACGTCAACATATTAATATTAATATTTTTTATATTAAGAAAAAAAACTAACTTCAAGTCTTTATGGTCATTAAATAACGAAACAACAATTGACAAATAATTTTGCAATTAATTTTAATACATGAAAGTTCTACTCTTATGGGTAAGCTTTATAGCTTCATTAAAAATATAATATTGATTTCCAAGCTTGACCCAGATAGATGAGGAGAAAAAAAAACAAAAACGACTGTTTATGTCTCAAGTTAGGCAAACAAATTATATACCTATATAAGAATGTAAGTATTTGCAAACATAATAAAAAATATTACTGTAATATCGCTGTAACTAACATTAATGAAGACAACAGTAATTCTAAATCCAATTGGATTTGTATAACACGTCAAGATGTATAAAACATGTTTTTTATTTAAAAAGCAGGTCAATACGACCTGTAAATAAAATAAAAAAAAAAAACAAAATATTAAAGGTTCACAATAAGAAACACGTTATTTTAATGTATCCTTTTATGAAAATGATAACACATATATGCGTCTAAACTAAGGTTAGTATAGTGCAAAAAATACACAAAAATTATGAAGTTAAACAATAATCAAAAAAAATTCAGCCAAGTGTAATGCAGGCCCACACTAAGAAAGAGTGGACGCAGTACAATAATGTTATTTATGAGGATATGTTGGAGTTTAGAACAGGGAATCGGTTATAATTTCTGTAGCAAGGCAGAAAAACTGTTATGTTGTGGTAGACCTGTGCAATGGAATTACGGATTAATCTACCACCTTTAAACGTAAGATGATACAGAACCCTCGAAGAACAAAGCGCATTCCCACTTAGCTTATTTGAAGGTGGTAAAATAGAACCCTTTGGTTCAACTACGGCGGCACGACCGCTACACTTTTTCTGCCTTATAATAACAGTGTTAAGTACTGTTATTTTCTGGTGTGAAGGGTTTGGTAACGGATACGTTCAATCGAAGGGTCTGAGTTTCAAACCCTAGACTAGACCCTAGATTTTTCGATGTTGTGTACAAATTAGAAATCAATTGTCACTTGCTATAACGGCGAACGAAAATATCATGAGGAAAGCTACACACTTGAAAGTTCTTTGTAAAAAAATAAATAAAGAAAAGTTCTCAAAGGTGTGTGAAGTCTACCAATTCGCGCTTGGCCAGCGCGGTAGACCATAGCCTAACCACTTACTCTGAGGGGATACCCGTGTCCAGCATTGAGCCAGAAATAGGTTTGCAACGATTTTTAACCCAAGAAACTGCTAGTTAGGTTAGCTATAGCCGGCCATACCGCAAATCAATGTTGCGATTTCAATTTGATAATAAATTATCTAGTTCACAAATACGATACAATACAAATATTAGATTAAATTAATTATCACATATTTGTAATATCATTTAATTTTATCAGTATAAAACAGAATAATATAATAAAATTATATTCGTCCATTAACTCTAAGTAAATATGGTTCATTGATTTTATTTCTATATAAATATAATACCTAATCTTTAAAACTAAATTCAGTCCGCAAATCATAATTTATTTTTAATTTCCTCGACCTATTTAAATATTAAATTATATGTAGAATTCTACGAAATATTTACATAGGTAATCAATTAAATCCATTTTCATGACAAACGGTACCTACAATCGTACTAATATTCCGTAAAGTTTATTGAAGTGCTTCTCCTTAATAGCTTTTTTAAATAGAATATAATACTTATAATATTATACCTAATATTAGTAATCATTACATAAATCATGGAAAGGTATAATCATTTACATTTTATCTACAATCCTTTTAATATCCCTTTGCAACATGGAGTTTTATTATATTTGTATTTTAATTGAACGATTTAAATGATGGGTACAAAATAGGGATTTTGAAAAAGTTTAATCTTACTATTGTCACTTTTATTTATACTAGATACAATAATATGAGTTTTGATCATCGTTTCAATTGTCCATTAATATTTAATTGTTAGGTTGATATTTTATGAAACATTAGTTTGCGCAATGCCGACACTTAACATCCGAGTGATGATAAACTTTGTCGGCCTCGTATACATTTGCGTTATACTTAAAATATTTGATTATTGAAGAATAGATTGATCCAGCCAAGAAATATCACAAAGGGGAATGTAAAAACTTTTGTAGACCGAAACACATTTTATCGGCACTGGTCTATTTTTAAAACACTGAATTTGTTACTAAACAAATTACCACACAAAACCTTGATAAATCTTGCATTTTTGAGAAATTGCAAAAAGACGATTGCGAGCGGACGGGCGAGTCGGCCCGCGCGCCCTCGTGCCGCGGAACATTCCCTAATTCCAATAAGTAATGTATTTGAAATCAGTTTCTTATAAGAATATCGTTCATACAAATATCGAAAATACTTTTTATAAGTTTATAATAAATTAATATCACTTACCGAATTTACAACCGCTAAAAGTGCCAGAGCGGCCACCAACCTAAGAAGATAAATATTTTATCAATTATTAATGTCTGAAATTTTCAATGATACTAAAAAATATACAAATATAAACTATTTTCTTCAATATGTAATAAACCTTTAAAATAGCCTTAATATTTTAAGTTAAAACAATAAGTTATTAATAATACACATTATTTGTTTTTTTTTTTTATGAATATACAGAATAGACTTTGATTCTTACCATAACTCGTTGACCGCCATGGCACGGTGCGCGCCGCGCCTTTGTCCCGTGCGCGCGCGCCGTTTGTGCCGGGATACTAAGGAAAGAAGAGAGCTCGGGCGGCAGCCTGTGCACCCCCGCCCCGCGGCGGAGAGGCGGTGGTGCGGGCGCGGCGCCTGCGGCCCCGGCAGCAGTGAGGGCGCGCGTCCAGTAGTGCGGCGCAGCCATGTCGGGTCCGGCGCGTGCGCGCCTGTTCGCGACCCGGTTCATACTTGCCGCCCTTCTGCTGCTGCACTGGAACCTGCACTCTGTTTCAGCGGTAAGTTCATCACCATTCACCAATACTTTGCTATGTTATAAAAAACTAAGTGGACGGCAAAAAGACATCAACGCATTGCCTCGTTATCTTGACTCTACATATAACTTGTAAGATAGTCAATATTTGTAACTTTTAAGCTGAAAAGTTCTATTACTTTCAATATAGTCATTAGTGTCAAAATTATTAACAGTTATTCAAGTTCATGTAGCTATTATGTAGATTTGAACAGTTAAGATATAAACGTGGATCATTAGGTACTCTTTGTAAATATGTATTTGTCGCTTGTCGCTGTAAAGTTCTCGTCTTAAGTTCATGAATTGTAGAAGTTAATTACGTAAATACTTCAAAGCTTGTCTGATTAAACTTAATCATTATTCATTGCAAATTATAGAAATTGGAAATAACAATTAATCGGTTGGCATGGCTACTACTTACCATAAAGATGAACTTGGTCGTTCAATAAAAACTTTTGATTATTCGTGCTTTAAAGAGTTTAGTGATACCTGTTAGAGAACATTAACATTTAAAATGAAATCTAAGTTATCGTTTTGTTCAATTAATCAGGAACAATTGACAAGTTACTACTTAGCAGGTCCGACTTCTTCATATTCAAGGTTGTAGTCAATTCAAAGTTCTAAGGGGACCTAAACATAAACAAAAGCTTGATTAAACTTAAATTTAGTCCTAATTGTCATCTCTCCTCCTCCTTCATATACTATTAGCGCTGAAAATCAAGAGTCTAATTTAAGACTAACAGCTTCCATATACTTATAGGCTGGTAGTACCTCTGCATCATCAGGGTTGGAAGTTGAAGGTCAAATGTTTTATCATGTATCTTTGTTCAGGAACCATTATATATTTGTAAACACCAAAGGTTTCATTCCTACGGCTTAAGCAGTTTTAGTCTCGCATCATTAGGGTCACAGGAGCGAATGTTGTATAGCGAAAGGTAATTTTTTATTATGATTCATATAATCCTAGATACTCTATGTTCATGCTGAGTTCCATGCAAACCTAGTCGGCAGAAACTGAGTTGTCATAAGTTGTCATAAAAGATAGGGGTACTCATAACTCAGAGACCCTATCATTAGATCATAGTCATGTCAATGAACGAAAGTACAGAAATGAAAAGCAGTTTCAAATGAGAAAAAGAATATTGAATACCTTCAAAACACTTAAATTTTTTTAGATTAGAAGTAACCATTCTATATCGGCGTTTGAGGGTAATTGCTGAAAATTTTCCGATTACAATAAAACAAAACCGTCACTAAAACTAGCCGCATACCACTGATTAAATCATCCCAATCGGCTAAGGGGTGGTAGTATAATCGGTGAACATACGTATAGAACACATATAGCCGATCATAGAATCTCCTCCTTTTTCAAAGTCTAATAAGAATGATAGAAAAAATTGAATGTCTTACTTTCAGTAAATTAACATAAAACAAAATTTGAAATTGGTATGTACTAAGTAATCATGTAGATAATTGACATTTAATAAATAATACAGTCAGTCCAAATACGACTAACTTGTTTAGTTGAGGAGTTCATATGTCTACCTTCCGGTTTTCTTACACCAGTTCCATGACACAATAGTATTGTATAATCTGTCTTACACATATATGAAAAAAATCCGGACAATGGAATATCGGAATATCCCATACTGGAATTTCTAGTAAACAGAAATTGTCAAATATTGATTGATTTTATATTGATGATTTCATGAAATATTGATTTTATCAATAACAGGCATGAGGTAGACCAATGAGGACTTTAATGGAATAGTTGAAATACGCCTGTTATTGACAATCAACATCTAAATCAATTTCAATCCAATAATTTATATTATATATTGATTATTCTGATATTATTGGGCTAGTTCATAGAAAGACATTATAAGATTTCTGTTCCGGTATTCGTAAACCTGCCATGTTGGTTTAAAAAAGTAAATAAAAATGGAGTTGGATGGAAGGTAGTGTTCCGGACAGGGTTGCGCTGTTTGAAGATGGCAGATCTCTCTGTTGTTCGACTGCGGAACCTCCAATGTTCAGCGCGCACTTTTAACGGCTACTGCGTTCTTATTTGAAGGGCGTGGTAAGGAAGACATGCGTGCCTAATGTGGCTAAGTAGTCCACAGGGATAGCAACGCATTTATGGCTGACCTTACACAGGACTTATCTACGGTTTGATTACAAATGTCCATGGGTGGTCAAAGCCACTAATAATAAGTGGGGTAAACAGTAATAAGTGATGAACATACATACGTATATACTTAAAAATCATAACAATATCATATTATGTAACGGCCTCTCAATAAACAAGATTTAAGAGGAACTTTATTTTACATTTAAAAAAATGTTACCTGTTACTAGGCCTTCGTTTACAAGTAAAACGTTTCATGAATACTATCAAATAACACATTTGAAGCTTACGTATTCGCGTGATTTTGTCAAATAAACCGTTTATGCTTTGACATTGCTTTGCAAATTTGTTTTAATGTAGCTGACCCCTGCGGTTTTAATTTTAAATAAATATAACATGACATAAATGTAATTGAAATATTACGCCTTTAACAGTTTTAACAAAATGGAGCGCGCGCTCTAGTTTTAATAGGTTTTACGCGAACTCTAAATCATGTTCTAAATTCAAAGTAGTCTATGTTACTCCTTGTAACATCTAGGCATATGCCAGTGGATGGCACGTGAAAATCACTCTAGCTGCTTCGGAGCTTATCTCAAACAAACAAGTAGACAGACACACTAAAATCTTAGTAATTGTTTCTTTCAACAGTCACTTTAATTTTATTTATTTATATAGCTCAACTTTATGCTTATAAAATTGCTGCTTAATAGGTATGCTTAATATTACTACATTAAGCTATTCTTCAATTATAATAGGGTCAACACTAAATTATACTGAAATGTAATAAATCTACATTTACAAACGGTTGTACAAGCAAGCTTTTTATTAACACGATTTTGTTTTAACTATTCTTTTAATTTGCTTCTCTTGTTGCTTGCAAGCTTGCATAAAACAAATGATTCGTTATATTGGATTTAGAGTGACGTCACTAAACTATTTATGCATTATTGTCTAAACTTAAATCCAATTGAAAAACGAATTAAATTTAACCTGCAAGTTTTGACCATCACGTGTAGTACCACCACACTTATTTCTGCCTAATAACAGTAGTGTTAAGCGCTGATGTATTCTGGTTTGAAGGGGGTGGTAAGGGAGATAAACTTAACGAGGCATCCCAACTTAGTCCTCAGGGGTAGCAACGCATCTGTAGTCGACTTCAGTTGGGATTCTGGTCTTATCTGGGGTGGATCACCAATATCCATGGGCGACTGTTGCCACTTACCATCAGGTGGACTGCATGCTCGTTTGCTACTCTATCATATAAAAAGTAACGAAACTAATTAAATATACAATTGTAAAAATGGGATTACATTCATGTAATAATCTTTAAAGTTTACTCTCCTCCTATAATACCTTGTTTTTGGATATTAAATATGTATCCTTATAAGCCACACTATCCAATGGCATAATACATGGCACAGAGTAGGTATTTTTCTTTTACTGGACTCGTTCGATTGTTGGACAAATAGATGTTTTTGTTTTTTCAATTTTCGCTTTAATTAAAATCAGCCCCGTAACGGTTTTCAGCAATCTTCTCTATTCCTTTTATTAAATAGGCATATTCGCACACTTCAAAGATACACGCAACGTGCACACAATATATGTATCAATTAAATATATATATATGTATCAATTTAACAATTTCATAATATTAGTAATTGAAAAAGTTTAGTACATTTGTTTTGTTTGCCTGTTTATATAAATGAGCTTTATATTATTATCAAAAGGAAACTGGAATAATCACTTATAAACAGTAGTAAATTTATTTAATTAATTCAATAAGTAAAATGAAGTACCTTCTACAATAAAACGTGCTTGTAGCACCCACATAACACCTATTATATGATACTTTTATTTATTTATTATTATTGTTCTTTATTTATAAGCACACTAAAATATAAAAAGGAAAATAAAAAACGAATACTAATTAAACTAAAATTTAAAACTTATATACCTTGTACTTGAAGTTTAAAAAAATATAAGTAGTTCAGATACCTGGAGCAGGGTCGCTAAAATCTTTTTAAAAAGAAAAAGAAGGAACCTATTATTTTGTAAAAAAAAATGTTTTGTGTAAAAAACTATGTCCTTTTTATTATTGATATGACTTATACTTTCAGTAAAAACAGTAGATTTCATTGTAATTTTGAAAATATGGAATTAAGCAGCGGAATCGGAGAGCAAATCTCAAGGAGGGGTATGAGTAGACCTGTTGCGCGTACTGGCGCGAAAAACATGCATTTAAACAAACTTATAACACGAGAACTTATCGACCAAACTTATGCTTAATTATGTAACATTAAAATAATCTTAAAAAATAAGCAGATAACATATGATTTGGGTCATGCAAAATCGTTCATAATATCCACTTTTGCACTGCTATCAATAGGTAGGTGCATAGTTACGTAACAAACAATTTCGTAATCCATAACAGCGGAAGATTAGCAAATAAAGTTGACCAAAAGTTAAAAAAATACGCTTAATAGTCCTAGTAGGCGTATAAAAAGTGTTTCGACACTCTAGTACTGAAATACAAAATAATAATAGGAACGATTGCTAGTTTAATATATAAAATTAGTATATACAATGATAGATAAGATTTCATTCAAGCAGCATAAATACCTACCTTCGTTTTATGATTGGCTGTTTAAAGTCATCAAATTACAGTTGGCTACTTGTGAAGCAAAAACTTCACCGATAAGATAATTCGATACAGAGGCTATCTTAATACAACATAACACTAGTGTCATCATTTTAGCCAATTAGGTATAAATATCAAACACAAACAAAATCCGATACATAAAAATTTATAACTACAGGATGTCTCTCTTTAATAATACTTATTAGCCGTAATAATTAACTATTCTAGGGAAATGTTGATAATTTTGGAATATGCCTAGCTACGTTATGCCCTCTAGGTCACTGAAAATTCAGACTTCTTACTTTTAGCTTTATCTACAATGAAGTTACAGGGGGTTGAAAATGTGTCCTGAATCCCTTCGAGAAAAGATAGTAATTATTGTACCATTTTTTGTTGGTTTTGCTCGACTTGGCGAGGCACTGCAGTGCCTCCAGATGTTTCACATAAAAATGCACCAACAGAATACTTATTACTTACGTTTAGAATCACTTCAACATATGTAAAATACATATCTAGCCGAACGTAGAACCTCCTACTTTTGAAGACCAGTAAAGAGAAAGAGTTGCAGATTGCTGCAGTGGTACTGGCACAATTCAATTCCAAAGTTAACTTTCACGTTACGCTACAGCCAAGAGGGTATACACTGTAACTCTATAGCTATCTAATTTCCAAAATAACAAAACCAACCAAAGCAAGTTGGAAGTGCACCGAAACTTTGCTACCAGCACTAAATGTTTAATAACAGCACCAACCGCGAGTAATAATATTGTAAATTCACTTTTGTATTTAGCTATATTTTTGCGGTTCTCTGAATTTTTCCTTTATATTACTTCTTGCACATTTCATAAATCTTGATAAAGGTCAAAATTGGAAAGGTCAATTTACCTTTTTAATTTCCTTATGAAGTAGAGAAGAAGAAAGATACCATAGACTCTAGCTTGATATAAATTTGAAGTGAATACCTCTACGCGTTCCTAAGTAAAAGGTTTCTGACAGACAGACAGACGATCAACAAAGTGATCCTATAAAAGTTCCTTTTTCCTTGTGGTACGACAAACTAAAAACAGCTCTTTAATTCCGGATTTATTGCCCTGCCATTACGCGACTTTAGGCCATTTAATAGTGATAACCAGGTAACCTGTAAACGAACAGACAGTCCAAAAATAAATATACAATCACGTTGTTGGCGTCACGTTTTTAATCGATAATACAGTGTTCTTGTTAATTTGACAATCTAGTGTTACCGTAACCTTTGATCTACTTTATCATATACGTTTTTATTCGGTACGTCTCAGCTAGCAACTACTTCGTTATCTATATACAGCCTCGTGACCTAAAAAAACATTGTTAAAGCTAAAAAAGTTACAATACATTGCCATTACATGATTATTATTTTACTTCGTATGCAAAGAGGATCTTGACCTTCGTGCACTTACGTCCGTGTATAATAATCTATCTTAGCATTTTTTCATTCTATAGTTCAAATATTGACATTTATATACGCAAAAATGGAATAGATTCATTATAATTTTTCTTTTTGCAAAACTAACGCCGTTTAGTCGAGATGCTATGTACTAAAATGACATACTATCTCAATGTATTATTACTAAAAGGTGTAAGAGTCACAAAAAATGCTTGTTCCGCGCAATTTTTGGCCAATCTATTAGTGCAATGTTTCAATTGGCTTTATTAATAAGAATTTTATGGCGATCTCCAATTGTTTTCTGATTGGGCTACCATTGGATACGCGCCTTAACACTAAAATCTAGAATCGGTCTCTATCTTATCTCTATTGAGTTTTAAAAACTAGTTCCCGATTTTTCCGTCATCTCCAACATCTGCAGCATCTGCCTTGTCGCTCAAATATTTTCATAGTTCTTTTATGAAGTAAAATTTCGTAAAAAAAGTTACTAAATCTTTATCAATAAAATCAAAATGAAGTAATAAATATATACACGACGAATAGATAACCTCTTCCTTCGGAGAAGGAAGTCGGTTGAAAAGTAAGAACATAGTTAATTAGTTGATGAAAATGAAAAATACGACAAAATTCTAAATTTTCTTTAATAACACATACACATTCAAACCAGTATATAATGGCATATACTGATGGTAAGTGGTAAGTGCATCTACCACTGCATATACTGCATATGAATATCTATAGGTAATCATTCCAGATAGAAATTAAATTTTTAAAGAGATCATCTATAGTATCTTAAAAGTAACTTTTCTTACTACACAAATAAGACAATATCCGTTACTCTATAAATTTAATACTATTACAATATTTACGTATTTACTTACATTGTACTACTAAAAATCCTTAGATGTTTTGTCCTAGGTGACTGAAAAACCAATGTACAGCAATTAGCCACAAAAATATAAAACACTTTTGGTCAGTTAGCTGGTTACAATTTTTTTTCCGAGAATAG
>DWRA01001110.1:0-18693 GCA_018250295.1 Spathilepia clonius | reverse complement strand
TCACAAATGTCCATGGGCGGCAGTTGCCACCTACCATTAGGTGGACTGCATGCTCGTTTGCTACTCCATTATATATAAAAACAAAAAAAAAATTAAGCAAATTTTCTTCATTTATTGCATCATCTCTAAAAATATGACTTCAAGCTTACGCCTTGAATTTTAAGGCGCATTAATTAATAATTATTGCGTCTTTTGCCTGCATTAGGCATAAGGCGCGTCACATAACTTTAGAATTTAACGAAAACTATATTCATTTTCATTTTCATAAGTAATTGAGTATGATAATTAAATTTCATCTATGAATAAAAATGCGTAATTTTCCAATTATTTGTTAAGTCGAAACGTTTGACTATTAGTATTTATGTTACAGAATTATTGTGGAATATAGACGATTTCAGTGAATTAGAAATCACAAAGACACAAAGACGCTTCAATTTTGTTTATTTTAATTTTTGTAGTCGACATTACATCAACTAGAGCAGATTAAAATAAGTACACGCTAAAAGATTCTCATTAAGTACCTTTTATAACCTATAAAACCCAACAATCAAAGGAATTTATCTTCCTTTATTATTCTATCTATATATGTTTCCTTTCATTCTAAATCAAAGCTCTATATTGCAAAGAAATACCTTATTAATACTGTAAACCTCTATATATCCGCGGGCGCCTGAAGATGTTCAACAGAGATATTAATTTATCTCAAGTTACTCGCAACATGTATGTTCAAAAACCGCCATTACTGCTTTAAAAATAAGGACAGGGAATATAAACTGGACAGAATGAGTGCATGTATACAGCAGTTCTCGTTTAGCCTGCGGGTCGCACCTGCGTTCTGTGTAAATAATGTTGTGGTATAAGTCATTAGACTTCGCGATTTGATAATGTAATTTGTTTTTAGCCACTGCTCGTAACCTTTACCGGTGTTCGTTGTCATGTAGAAAAGCTAATTGTGGGACTTCAGTACATTATTATAGTGACAATATCTTCTAAGTCTGTCATATGCACCATATTGACCTTTCTAAATATGCTGTTATTTTGTTCCTTAGATGTATTATTTGAAATAGATACGATTTTTGGAACTTTTATGGGAACACAAATAATTTGGCTAACGATGATATATGTAGATAAATGCGTCTTTTGGCAAAATTAACTTGGCAGTAATATAAGTTTGATAGCGACCAAGTCAAGACATCTGCATTTCCGGCGTAATTTTACGTCACTGTCAGAACGGTTTATATTTTATTTACCTACTCCTGTTTTTAATTTTCATCAGGAGTATACCAATCAACATAGAATTCGAATATAAAAAAATATATGTCATATAACAAAATATTTTCACTAGAAAAAAAATTATATGATCTTAAGCTATTCAGTCAACCGCTTCAATTCACATCTTGCGCCAAAAGTGAATGCTATCTCCACCTGTCTCAGTGCTTACCGTGTGCGGGCTTATATCAGGCAGGACTTGAATACCTATTGAAACAACTTTTCACATACGTGCCTACCCTAGACGGTCAGTTTACAAGCGATTTCATACAAACAATATTAAAAGTAAATAAATAATATCATTATTTATATTATTTCGTTTAGTATTCCGTATTGAAGGGATTCCTATTTTTAAGCATACACCATTTATCTAATCTGTTGCCATGTACGGAAATTTTAATTATCATCGTCAACCCATTACTGTCCCACTACTGGGCACGGGTCTCCTCTCAGAGTGAGAGCGGTTAGGCCATAGTCCACCGCGCTGGCCAAGTGCATATTGGTAGACTTCATACACTTTTTGAGAACTTTTTTTTTCAAAGAACTCAAGTGTGCGGGTTTCCTCACGATGTTTTCCTTCACCGTTATAGCAAGTAATAATTAATCTATAATACGCACTTAACATCGAAAAATCAGAAGTATGTGCCTGGTGTTTGAACCTCGGATCCCTCGACTGAGAGACCGCGATTCAACCACTAGGCTATCACTGCTAATTTTAATTATATCTGTAGCCAATGGTAAAGCCAGTCATAGATACAATGCGAGTGTTAAAAGTAGCTTCGAATGTCCCTTGTGATTAAACAGCCTTACCATGCCCTTTCGATTTTTCTGGTCTAAAGAGTGCAGTAACTTTAACAGTAACTTTAACAAAAGCGTTCTAACTGACTAGCTGAGCCTTCGATAACACCTCTAACCGAAATTATTAGATTTCATACTCTTCTTTTCCGTAAGAACCACACATATTTGGCTGCCTGATTCATCTAATACTTATTATTTTTATTAAGAAAATCCTTATCAAATTATTTCCTTATTTCAGAAAGTTACTTTATAATTGTATGCGGCGATAAAAAATGCCCGTTGTGTCTTTAAGGAATTAATTATTTTCTATTTTAGCATCAACCTAGGAGGTAGTAAAGTTATAGAATACAATGTACAAGTTATATTTAGCTTGTGTATTTTTCTATAATATTTTGGTATAACCTGCAAATTAATGATGTTATTTATTATTCCACTTAAGTTCCTTAAATAATTACCTATTCGAGTAGTCTCGCCACTATCAAGATTCCATCTGTTTAAATACAACTGCAAGGTAAAAATACAAATGACTCTTTTGTTACACGCCGCTACTTGGAATACAGAGGAACACTGTCAAGGTTTGTAAAATATACCTATAGATTATTAATAGCACTTCGTTCGAGAATTTAAGTTTTAAATAAATTTACATTAAATATATTTTTAATACCAAGACTTTTAATAACGTCACGTTGTATATTTTGCTCAGAAAATTCTTCCAATTGGAACGCATCATGGGTACATTAAAATAATCAGTCGGCCATCTTGGTGCGTCCACCATATTGGTTTTAAAATGACGTCACTAAGCTAATCGTGCATTTTAATCCGAACCAAACGCGTATAGATTTTTTAAGCTCTATCGTTTTAAATTTTTGTTGCAAGATATGCCTAACATACATACATTACAAATGAAATAAAATCTTGTACAATATTTTTCGTATTTAGGCCGTTTATTGCGGTACCAATGTACAACTTATTCTACTTTTTTGTAATGATGTTTAGTGATCATCCAGTGGCGGACATAGTCCAAGTAGATTGAAGCCTAGGGCGGAATATTCTATGGACAGCATATTCAGGACTTTTTTTGTCTTACATCTACAGTTTTCGTCATCACGGTTACTTGTGTTGTTAACTATGGAGAGTCAAAAGTAATCTTGGAGCTGCCTTATTAATCTTTTAGTATACCCTCATACTATTTACGGGGAAAAGGTGGTATAAATCAGATACACTAATCTTAAATTACAATGTCTTTGTCAAAAAGTTCAAATTATTATAATGTGTGTGTATAAGTATCGAATTGAAAGTCGGTAAGGGCGGCAAAAAAACAGTCCTACTGCTGAAAAATATTTTCTATAAACTTTGAGGATGTTCTGTGCACACAGAATAATAAAATCTTTTCTTACAAAATACACTACTGTTTTTTCCCCGAATATCTACGAACAGTAATAGGTACATTAATTGGATTAATTAGTCGAAATTGTCCACAGCAAATAATTTTCCGTTTTTCCTCTTCCAGCAAATATTTGGAGAGAACTACGTGTCGTCAGGCCAATGTGGGTGCAACAGCAGTACCTTATTAAGCCTCTTGGAGACGGCTCCAGAGCTGCAAGGTCCTATAGGTCCTCCTGGTCTTGTTGGAGCTGATGGACGGACCGGGCCACCTGGTATTGCTGTACGTATTCGTACCATTTTCATTTTGATACTGTTATCAAAGTCAGAGTCGCCCGCAAGAGGCTCTGTCAAAACTTTGCCATCCGTATCATCCTTATCGATCTGTTTAAGTAGCGAGTGTATTATTTGTAGGGTCAACCAGGAACCCCAGGGGAGCGTGGACCAGCAGGACCAAGGGGAGAGAAAGGTGACAGAGGCGACACCGGTCCTCGTGGACCTGAAGGCCAACTAGGACCTAAAGGAGAACCGGGTGTCGATGGCAGGCCCGGTACCGCTGGACCACCTGGACCACCCGGCCCACCAGGATCTTCAGATTTCAGTAATTTTGACGTGAGTTTCTGAAATACATCCTTGTTATCCATATGATGCCTAATGTGGTGTACTATCTATCTAAATATATGAAGCGCCCGTTTTAGACCAGTTGCGTCAATGTGATGTTGTGGAAAATGCTTCCTTTGAAGCGTTTCCTGATCGCTATCACACAGCACAACATCTCTCAAAGCGAACAATGCATTGGCGACTCCTCGGACTTTGACATTCTTTGCTGCATTTTTATATTAAAATATCGTTGTTTTAAATACATACGATGAACTTTAAAAATTTAACTTTCTAAAATTAAAAATTTATCAGTTTAAATTGGCTTACGCCAGTTGTTGATAATAAATCTTCCTAATGTTTTGCTTACCAACGATCGACTTTTGAAAACTCCTGTCTACTAGAAATGTAAAATTTAAAAAAATGGGTAGATTAATTACTTGTGTGCTTTTGAATACTACAACAGGAGTTATTTTAATACAATACGGATGTCAAAGGGATTATAGAAACTCTGTAACTAAAATAAAAGCCTGTGCAAACGTAATTTGTTTATAGTAATAAGCTGCTAAAATTCTATTTAAGAATTATAATTTATATAGTACGTATAATATTTTGACTTTATATATAAAAAGGGAGTTGGTAGCCATATTGTTTGAGATTTACAGACTTCGACACTAATTAACAGTAACCACTATTAAAATTATACATATTTAAACTAAAGAAATATTTTCGTCTTATTAGATTGTAGATTATAAGCAAGACATCCCTTTTTATATACAATGAGATAAATAATTTCACACAAACAAAGTGTAGCTGTATCTGCTAGTATATTATAGTAAAATAAGGAATAATTTAATGAATACAAACTGTAAAGCGTCATGCTTAAGCAAAGGCGACATATGCTTTATTAACATAGTTTAGAGTGCATAAATGTTAAGCAGTAGACTGAAAACGAATAATTTGTGCTCTTATGACAATTTAAATCATTTTCATGCTAACCGCTTACGTAGTCTAATTGGAAGCCTAGACAAATATACAAGGTAAGAGACATAATCATAATTATATTAACCCAAACCCTTAGCTACGTCGTGACGTGGTGTGGCCTTAACACTTTTAGATCCCACTGTTGGGATTTATTCCACATCTGAAGATCGTGCGAATCCTGGTGTTCCTGTGCGAATTGTTTCTATAATTCATTCGGAATATAATAATTATTTCCAAAATAAAAGTAAGCCTCGTTTTTGTGTACTGTTTTTGGTAAACATAAACGAACTCTGGAAAGATAAGAATATATTCAATTGCTTTTTTGCAGATTAAATATAAATTTTCGATGATTAAAATTCCTTTAACTTTGCCTTTAATATGTTCGCACAAATAAGAAAGAAACAGTTGATAAAATACAGATAACCATAATATATTTATAACATTCCTTTCAGTAATTAATTATTCAAAAGAATATTAAATAGCTACACATTATTTGCGAATCCGCAGTGTCGATGTTTCATTAATTTTATTAAAATCCTTAAATTATAATTTTGCCCAGGAGTCTCTACTGGGATCGTATGGAGGAGCAATTGGTAGACCAGGTGCGCCCGGGCCGAAAGGTGACGCAGGGCAACCGGGGCCAATTGGACTACAAGGAGATCGAGGATTCCCCGGCCAAAAGGGCGAAAGAGGACAACCCGGGCATAACGGGCTTAAAGGAGAACGAGTGAGTTAGATTTACATATGTCTGAATGTGAATTATTTAAGCTTTTTATATTTAGTTGGTTAATCAACGACCTACACACGTGATGCAATAGTCACTATATTAGCATCTTATATTCGATCTTTAGCTGAGTATATTATCCCGGATATAGGTGGTTGTGAGTTATATTCGTTTCTTATTTATTTCGATCTTTTTTTAATAAATTCCCATTTTAATCTTATTCTTATTTACTGTATTAAATAAAATTTACATCCACGGTAAATACACAGTGTACATTTTTGTCTATAAATGTAAGTTACATTTTGTTAATCTTAAATATATGTATATGTTTGTTTTTAAGTATTTTTATTTTGTTGACCTTTAGGGTCATCCGGGACCCCAAGGTGAAAGGGGTTTTAAAGGAGATCGGGGCACCTCTGGACTTGATGGTCGGCCTGGCCTTCCTGGTACAAATGGACGACCAGCTGAGAAGGGAGAAAAAGGTAATTAAAAAATATATTTTAGAATTTAAAAAAAGGTAAATAGAGATACATATGATAGTAATGAACTTACGAAACAAAATTTTAAAAATGTTTAAAGAAAAATGTCGTCTTTGTACAATGTGCTTAAAAAATAATATATTTACGTCTAAAGACAACACTCTAAAAATCAAAAATGAGCAATAGCTATTTATTTAAAATCGTGAAAATTTTCCTGTTTAAACAGGCGAACGTGGGTCACCTGGTCCCCCAGGACCTCCGGCGCATCCTTCAAGTGTGTTCACTCAAGATGATGCTGAATACTTAACTTCTGGTAAGCTATGATATCTAGGGCTAATAAAATATTTGATGACAAAAATTATACCTAAGTGGTCAACTTCTGCGACATCAATTTCTGTCATATAACAATTACATTTTGAACAGTATGTAAGGCGAAGAGACGTGAGCTAGCAACTAGTCCTCAGGAATAGCAATGCAGCCGTGATCAGCCATAGGTAGATGTCCAAAAAAAGTATTATAAAAAAAAATTAAGAGGTTCATCTGATAATTAGTAATCACAGCTGCCCATGTAGGGCAGCTGTGACTATTAATCATCAGATTTACATACATTTTCGTATGCATTTTTTTATTTATAGAGGTTAAAGATGGTAGATTTGTTGTTTCCTCAGGCAGCACCACCACCACATCTTTTTCAGGCTAATGACAACAATGTTAAGCCCTGCTGTGTTCTGGTTTGAAGGGTGCCATAATGGAGACATATGTACACATTTGAGGCGTTTCAACTTAGTCCTCAGAGCTAGCAACGCATCTGTGAACGACCTACGGTATTATTTTTATGTTATCTGTGGTCTCTACAATCTGGTATTTTCAAAAAAGGCTTTTTTTCACAGCGCAAAGACCAGTAGGACCAATAGGACCAAGAGGAGATAAAGGAGAAAAGGTACAATCATTAAATATTCTACAGAAAATATTTTAAAATAAATGCATTCATTTACTAAGGATAATAATACTTGCTTGTTTGCAGAATATACATATATTAACATACAATAATTTGAGTCTCTAATGGTTTTTGTTCCAAATGGTTTTTGTTAAGCTCAATCACTTATTTCATAAATGAATAGCTAGAATGCATTGATATTGGTCGTAATACCTTTACATAGTGTTATAAAGTTGGTAGGACTCCTTGTGGTTCGCTTATTATTGCCTTATATATGTTCAGTGCTGCTGTGATATGATAAAGGGGATTTACTGAGATATATGAAGCGTTTTACCTTAGTCATCAAGGATAGCAGTGCATTTGTTATTCCAATCCTGTTTGAGATATATGAACATCGATAACTGCTAACAATCAACTGAACTGCAAGTTTGTTTGCAGCTTCAACTTCATACAATGAATATGTCACTGTAACATCTTTCTGAGTTTAAATCATTTAATTTAGTTTCTACTTTTATCCCCTTGGTATATAAATAAGAATTTTCGTCTTGATATTTTGATTTTATGAAACTTGTTATTTATTCCTCATTAGGGTGAAAAGGGTACACGTGGTAACGACGGCGCTCCCGGATTTCCCGGGAAAGACGGAAAGTCGGGTGAAAGAGGGGATATTGGCCCCTCAGGAATGCCCGGTATCTCCGGACCGCCAGGCTCGCCAGGGTTGAAAGGAGACAGAGGGGAAAGAGGACCCCCAGGACCTGTCAGCATCACCTCTTCTGGTTCCGATGTTATTACTATTAAGGTTAGTTTTTATTTTCAGTCTAATAGGGCCCTTTGTAGTCAAATTCTAAGGACAGTATCACAACTATGTCTGCTTAGTAAAAACAGTGTCAAACTCTGCTAATTTTTGCTTTGAAAACTGTGGTAAGTTCGATGTACACTGTGCCACTTACCACCACGTGTGCATGTTCGTTTAGTATTTCCATCATATTAAACGCTTACTGCAGGCTAAAGCGCAAGCAACCTCATTCTGAAAGGGAATCGCGGGACCACACGTTTTTATTACATTCTTTTTTTTTTATCTTAACATGTGACATAAAATCTCCCCAAGACGTTGTGACACATCTTAACTTACAGGGTGATAAAGGTGACATGGGCCCGCGAGGCAGAAGAGGTAGGCCTGGTCCGCCGGGGCCTCGTGGCCCGCAAGGCCTCCAAGGTCTGCCTGGAATCCCAGGATCACCTGGCATCAAAGGAGACACCGGTTTACCGGGATGGATGGTAAGTTCAACATTTAGCCTGCGTTTATTTTTCAAGTAATATTTTCCTTCATCGTTAATGTTTTAATAGTAGCCGTCAATTAACGTAATCCAACGAAAATATTAAAAAGATATCAGAAATTTTTGTAATATATTTTACAATGCGAATTGTTATTTTGCTTAATGCAATGATTTTAATATTCATTACCTTTTTTTCATGCATAACAGAATCAAAAGGTAAAAACAATTGGTGTTATCTTATTTCTGTAGACAATTATAATTAGGTATTGTATGCAATTTTATTTAGCTGGCATCTACGTGATGCATGCAACTGCCACAACACATTTATATTCTGTTATTGTGATTATTGAGGTACAAAAACTTCTGTAAAATTTTAAAATACAACAACTTTTAAGTCAGCGTCGGTATTTTAAAAATACTCAAACATTTTATAAAATACTGCTTTGTCTGTTCAGGACATTCGCTGAAAACCAATATAGAGTGTAATTCAGAAATTCTCAGTAGTGGACCATAAACACAATCACAAATATTGACATAAGATATATTTCAGGGCCGGCCAGGAACCCTAGGTCCACCCGGTATCACCGGTCCAGTTGGACCTAAAGGAGAGAAGGGAGACCCGGGCATTAACATCCTCGATATGTCTATGGTGAGTAATATAAATTTAAAAAAAAGAGACGAGAAGGACTTGTCCTTTATTTTTAATATTTTTGCGTAAAAAATTAAAATTTTATTCTTCTAAGCGACTTTTGGCCATCACTTCTTGTTGGATTTTTTATTTAGTAATGTCAAATTGTAAATTAAACGAGTGTCGTACAAGTTAAATATTTGACGGACGGTCACGACGGAAATATTTTTTTATTTTTAAGTAAAAAACATACTGACTATTTTATCTTTTTAAACTTGTCAGAATATTATCACAAGGAAAATTAGCAGACAGGTTTCCAAGGTCTTTTAGTATACCAAAAAGCAGATTTTTAATTGCACTTTTGTATATAGTTTATGGCCATTTTTGAATTAGTTTTTTACTAAAAAAAATGTAGTTTTACTAGGAACGAATAAAATTTACTGTATTAACTAAAGTATGACTCATTTCTGATTATCCGACGAAGTTGAGAGACAAATCCGTAACAATGTAATTTTAATTGTTTATTAATTTATACATACGTACAACAAGCGTGTAATTTTAATAGTATATTAATGTATGCGCACAACAAGTGTGTAATTTTAATAGTTTGTTAGTTTATACGTACAACAAGCGTGTAATTTTAATATTTTGTTAACGTATACGCAAACAAGACCTTCTTTCTGGCCAACGCAGCTACGCATAAGAATTAGAATAGCTGCTAAGACTTACGTGCTCCTAATTCTTTACTGTAAAGGCGATTCTATGATTACAAACACTGTTTTCTTATAACTTATAAGCAGCAAACGAGCATGCAGTCCACCACATTGTAAGAGCCCACTGCCGTCTGTGGATATTTGTTATCACCCCAAATAGGATTGAAGAGCCATAACTGAGATTGTTGCTATCCCTGAGAACCAAGTTGAAACGCCTCATTTAATTATACTTTCTTTAGCATTTAAACCAATGCACAGAAATGTTTGACACTTTTATTACGTAGAAGTGAGCGTAGTGGTGGTGTTACAGACCTAAAAACCTCAAAGGGATTTCAATTGATGTGTGTTTCGAACGGTGGATAAAACGAACGATTAAATAAGAAAAAGATAGCTTTGATTAAAAAAAAATAAACACGATTTCACTCATCTTTATTGTTATTTAGGTTGTCTAAAGAAATAAAAAGCGTTACATTTATATACATTTGGCAAAGACATACTCTTGCTAAATGACAGCATTAGATTGATAATTCGGTCGTTTTCAATAATATGAAGTTGTTCAATTACAATTAGTAATTATTAATTATAATTACTAATTATTAATTATAATTACTAATTGTAATTTGTTAAATACGGAAAGCTATTACTAAGCCTCCGCTGTCTGACCGGCCATCAGAGGGCTCTATCCCTCGAACCATAATTTTCTGCATATTCTGTACTAACTATTAAACCACAATAGAAAAATAGTTTCAATTTTCACGGTGTATTTACTAATAAAGCTGCTGTAATAAAATCACTAATTATAACAATAACCCTTTTTATATAAAATACATTTTTATTTCATAACACTGCTGTTGGCAATGCCATTTGTGTTGTATTCAGCTATTTATCAGTTGTTCTTGTACTCCAGATAGATGGCGTTTACTGTACTATCTACAGACATTTGGTAGTACAGAACTCCCCGCGTGTATGACTCGCACTTGACCAATTATTTAGTTTTTCTAATGAAAAGAAGTCTCCAATATCGATACAAATTTATGTATTTTTCAGTTTAAAATTGCTTTACATTCGAATGACGAATATAACATTTGTATTTTAATATAAATAAAAAATAAGTACAGATTATAACTACCTTTATTTTTTCTTTTTAACTAATAATAACGAAATAAATATAATATATTTTGCTCACACATATCCATTAACTCGCTGCGGTCTTGCGTTCGGGAAAAGCGGGCTTAGTTAATATCACCTTACACCATTTTAAATGAACATTTAATACTTAAATATGTATTCAGTCTATCAAACACGCTTCTTCAGCTTAAGTGGCAGGCCTCCCACGAACCCTTCGGCAACGATCGCGCTGGGTTCAGGAATTGGATGTAGAACGCTATTCGCAGCCGGTTCTAACGTAAACTTCTGTAATACCGCTACGATACCAGCCATTGACTGCATCTGGCCCAATCTGGCACCTGGAAGAAATGAAAAGAAAAAAAACTTAATGTAGATGTAGAAAAACGTAATGTAGTATTTCTATACAATCAATTGCTTTGAAACCAACTTCTCAAAAGGAAATGAGAAACTAACAAAATTTTTTTCAAGTCGGCACTCAAATTGGAAACCGTTTACGCCGTGAACCAGCAGAATATAAGTCGAGCGCTAACTTCAGAACTAAGTACCGAACCACCATTTAACGAAGTCGGTTTTAACATTTAAAATTGGAATGAATAAGACAGTCTACGTGATGATGATAGAAAATAATGCTTAATTATAGATTTAGTGATTGTATTGGATTTTACGCCACTTAAACAGAATAATGAATATATTTCATGGACATAAGTTAACAAATCACGTGACCTAACGCCAAATTCATGGTCAATGTCAAATATGTCAATAGCCTTGAATTTAAACAATCGTAATGGCCTTGGTATGACAACTATTGTACAATCACGAATAAGACTTAATAAGATGCAACGGCACTAGTGTACGCTGTCCCTGACAAGGTCGTTGACAAACGTGGATGACCGTTCGTTAACGAGAGAAGCCGATTGTCGACAGTGATCGTCAAAGTGGGCTATATATTAGGTGACTTCAGTAAGCGTACCGATTATGGCTGTAGACGTTTGACATACAATATAAGCCCTAACTGGTGGTCAGACTTATTAAAACAATCAAAACAACATGTAATCCGATAATTTACATAAAAACTCAGTGTGAATAATACTTCACAAGTTTCATGTTAACATAATTATCATTTGTTAACATAACAACTTTTATCACATATTCTCCGCTCCGTAGATAGCTACTAAACTATTTTTAAACGAACCAAGCAAATACCACTTTACAGATGACAAATCTAAGGGCCTCTTAAAGGAGTTAGTTTTGAGGTTTTTTCTGGAAAGTTATTCTATTAAAAGCATTTTACGTACATTGATAAACAGTTCGTAAACGAATGTTTGTAAACATTTGGCGCAGAAGAAGACACCTGAAATAATACCAATTTGTAAACGAAATAAACCGTGACGTTTGCTACTACTCTCCGGTATGCCGTTTGCAAAATTTTCAAGGTAAACTACGTCCACGGTTTACATATTTAGTCATCCGTATTTAGTTTGACTTTGCTCACGTGATTTCAACCGTATCAATAGTTTTAGATATCCTGTTCTAATCTAGTTGATCGATTTTCCGAATTATCTCAACTGTGATGTTATCATAGGAGATTAAACATGTTTTGTGACGAACAAACTTCGCGCCAGGTTTCTAGTTCACCCTGAATATTTTCGGCAAGAAAGACGTCTATTACCAGCTGTAAACTCTTTAGCCGTAAACTGATAATACCAGTCACGCTGATTTTTAAATTCATGTAAAACTACTTCTAATAGTTTTGAAGCTACTGTTGTCACGCAAGTTATAAGTATCATGATTATAGATAATGGCACAATTTTATTTAATTATATAGATATTACGCACAGTAAATTTGTAGGACTTTTGCCATAATGAATACGAGATATATTTATTATGGAAATAATTACGTTACACCTGCGTATGAAATGACAAGTTTTTTTTATGAACATAATATAGACTGTAATTCTATTTATCGAGACTGACAGACTCGTTTTCTTCATTAACGCGCAATCATTAATAAGAAGAATCTGAAAAAATTGGTTTACTTTAAATCATTTTATTATAAAATTCTACAAAATAATGTTACTTTAAATCCTGTGATTTTTAAAAACTGCGCAATTTTCAACCAATATTCAACGCTGACTGCGTTCTGATATAATACAGTTCCGACAGACAACAAAATTTAATTTTTTTAAGTCTATAAGTGATTTGGTACCTATCGTGTATGTAAGTATTGAATTGTATATTATTTTACACAACATATTAATTTTAGATTAGAAACATTGAAAATTCGGAAACTTACCAACACACGATCTGGGACCTTCTCCAAAAGGCATATATACAAATTTCTTTAAATCTTTTATATCATCAAACCTATCAGGATCAAATTTTTTAGGGTCTGCAAAGTATTTCTCGTCATTTTGTATAGCTTGTACCGGTATGAATACTTTGACTCCTTCGTTAATTGTTAAATCTATTTCAGGGAAAGTGTACTCAGGTGAGGTGCACTTCCTAATCAAATATGCTACAGAAGGATACATCCTCATAGCTTCATAAAACGCTTTTTCTAAGTAGTGCATTTCGTTCACTGCGTCATAAGTTATTTTATTATCATGCTTCTTTAAAACTCTGTCGATTTCTTCCTGTACTTTTCTTTGACAATCTGGGTTAAAAGCTAATTGATGTAGAGTATAACTTGAAGTTGTTGATGACGTCTCGAACCCGGCACCGAAAAATACAAACACTTGAGCAGTCATAATAAGATCATCTAATTCTAATTCAACAATTTTCGGTGAACCGTCAGGAAGCTTTTCCTCTATTGACTCTCCGACCACTTTGCCCTTTTGTTTCAGTTCTAGTAACATATCAATGAAGTCATTTCTACCAGAGGGTTTATAATTTCTCTCTCTGAACATAGATTGCACTAAGAATGTCATGGTTGTTTCTAGCTCAGGTGAAAGGAAATGAAGATTTTTACAAAGATCTGGAAATATGAATTTTAAAGCACCACATAGAGCATCCCGTGGACTTCTGTAGAATATCCTTTTGCCCAATTTTCTAAAGTCAGAATTTTCATCGTTTAGTGACTCTGTATTAATACCAAAACCACAAGCTCCAATGAAATCGGTCGTATACCTTGCCATGAGTTCGCGAACATCATATGATTCTAAGTGTGCGATTTCTTCTGCAATCTCTTGTAACCTCTCTGCTCTATCCGTGATTAATGGGAACATTGCTTTTAATTTTCCGGTACTAAAAGCCGGACTAAATCTTTGTCGCATCAATCGCCACAAATCACCGTCAGCGAAGAAAAGATTTTTCATTAGGGGTTCTATAACTGTCTTATGAGGATTGAATCCTCTTGCATAAAAATGCTGGAAGTCCGAGACAAGTATTCGCTTCACTATATCTGGATCTCGTATAACCAATTCTGGTGCGTTTCCTCTGTAGAAGCCAACGACCTTCTCATTGGGATACTTATTATAAGCTTCAGTTGCCATCATCGCCATACTGGACTGTTGCATGAATTGTTTAAGGTTATTCCCAAGAAACGGTAACGGAGCATCATGTTTGATCCCTTTTTTCTTCCAGTAGTTGAATTTGCGTGTCCCAAAGAGATATAAAACAATTAACACTATTAATATCACATAAATCATTTTGGAACGGTCGTACAGAGTCGCAAATGGCTTTAACTCCGAAGCCGCGATAATATCGACTGCCGGGTACCACAGTCGGCTAACACATTTAAGTAGGGATGTACTTCAATCGCGAGAAGTTGTACGAGTTCGAGTACGATTCTTCAATAATAACCTTGTCAGAACATTGCGCTGTGTTTATCTTTATCAAGTTAGCCGTTTTATTTCAAGATAAAGAAAATAATTAAAATAATACAGATAACACTTGAAATATTTAAATTAGTTCTGTGTGTACTTGTAAAATTTGTCACGTATAAGTATTTTAATGTTTAAAATTATAACAAGTTTACACATATTTTTTAGCAAATTACCGTACAATTACGCTTACTCTAAACTGAGCACATAACAGCATATAAAGTAAGCAAGCACCAAGTAAAATTTTCTGACTAATTCGTTATCTACCCTTGTAACGTTTTAAAAGGGCAGCCACTGTGAATTTACTTAGGCTGAGAGCTCACGAAGCGATTTTCAATCGCAACACTGCGCAGTCTCGGTAAAACATAAAACATAAAAATACACATAAAATATGACAATGTACGGAAAAGTTAATTTCATAGCGAGGTTGCCTACTGCTTCCTTTTCACCGGCGGGCATTATGTATCGATTTCTTTTCTCTCAATATGGAATCGAGTTTTGCTGAGCTTCGTGCGTCTGAGGAGGCTACGTAACCGCGGAAAAACTCATCTCGTGAGTTTAAAAACAAAACAGGCGTTCCTTCTCCGCGCTACCGTTAAAAACAGCTCCGTAAGATCTTAGCCTACGTGATAAATCCTAAGTGGACGCTTAACAAGTGTAATGACTTAGTAACTAAAAACATTGACACGTCAAACCCGATAAAAACATTATTTGTTTTTTTATTATCATCATACTCAATTTCGACCAATATCTTCATTTATTATGTAATATGTTACAATATTATAGATACCATCTTGCCCTCTTACAGTGACTTTTTTACAAATTTCTAATACAAAACAGGTATTACTGACCTTTGTACCCTGGACAAATGTTAACTAACGCATCTTTTTTATAAGATTGGAGTAGCAAATGAATTTCTAGTCCACCTGATAGTAAATAGCGACTGCCCCCCATGTACATCTATGACGGATTCTATATAGAATAGGTTCTAGGCAAAGTCTGCTACAGTTACATTACTATGCTCGAGTACTAAGATGGTCGCCTCATTTGTAAGCCAGTCAGCATCCCGACCATTCTACCGAAATGCCGACCTGCCTCACGCAAGAGTTCTGTATGCTAGAATCACTTTTCAGTTTTAGAACAATTCAATTCAAGACGATTTTATCATGGGTCAAAGCTAAATTATATCAGCTAGTAGATAGGTATGAGCAATTATAAACCGACTTTAAAACTACATTTCTTAACCAACATTATCCGTATATATAAAAAATATTTAAGTATCTGTTTCTAATGTCAGAATGCACAAAACCAAAACAAAAACGCAATTGTTCTGTAAACCACGTTATATTATTTTGACACGGGCAAAACCTCGCAATGCAACCAGTTTTTATTGTGTATTTAATTTACTTTTGTGTTTAAATGGATATTGTGAATTTAATGTTCATTTAAGTAAATAATTACTTAGCGTTGCTGTTAGTGTAATGGAACGCATCCAAAATAGTTTCGTTTTTTTTGTGCAGATGGCGTTGTCCTCAGAATCTCTCCTTTGTAACTGTTTTTTTCTTTCAAGCGGAATAAACTAATTTTATAATTAAAGCTACGTTTAATAACCACGCAATATTCAACATTCCTTTATGTGCTTAAGATTTTTTTATTTCACGATTTTAGCATATTAAGACGAATAATAGATTTATCGATTTTTAAGGGTGGTAGAACCCTTTGTAGTTCGACTCCGACGGCACCACCGCCACACTTATTTCTGCCTAATAACAGCAGTGTTAAGCGCTGCTGTCTTCTGGTTTGAAGGGTGTGGTAAGGGAGATAAACTTAACGAGGTATTACGACTCAGTTCGCAGGGGTAACAACACATCTGTGGTCGACTTCAGTTGGGATTCTAGTCTTATCTGGGATCACAAATGTCCATTGGCGGCAGTTGCCCTTACCATCAGGTGTACTGCATGCTCCTTTGCCACTCCATTACATAAAAAAAACTTCGATCGACTACTTTACTTTAAAAGGAATAAATATCTTAACGATTATAATTACTTCAGATACTGCCTTTTTATAATAGACGCGTAGTGCATATTATTCTACAGTCCACGCCAACTAAATCATTAATAGAGCGTAGTACATAAAATATACAACCGAAAAAATTCAACATACTTATAAAATATTGATCATTTATATAGCAAGTGCTTTTATTTATTGTCCTCAAAATGAGACACGCGCTATACATTTCATATCATTAATACAAGTTACTTAATTCTATACATTTATACGTACATTGTAAATCAGACTTGCAGTTATTTATTTTAGACGCCTTTCAAATAATTGAAAGGTGTTTAAAATGTCACCAGTCGTGTCGATTTGTGCTCGCATGTTATAATATCACACTCCTCGATTTTTCCGTACACCTAAAATATATCATTCGGCAAATCATGTGGCGGAGCGGTATCCATGCCGGTCTGACACACAGTGTTTTCCAAGTTCGATTCTCGGCCGGAGAGATATCTAAATGATGAATTTGTTTATTGGTTCTGCGTCTGGGCATTTATGTGTTTATCTTTATGTGTGTATGGCACCCATGTCAAAGGAAAAATTCTAGTGTAAGTTTTTGAGTGTAGAAAGCGTATTTATGCATCATACCTACAGTAGTTAATAATTATATAGGTTTTTTGTAATTGTTATTCAAAAACAATAAAATATTGAGCATTAGTAGTCTTCATTTATAGCATTAATAAATTGTTATCAAATAAAAACCAATCAAAAACATGTCCGCAAAAATTATACCACAGTCTCGTAAAAACCTTTGACATTTTAAGAAAATGCAATTCACCCAACCGTAATGCATAATGCAGAAATACACAAATAAAATGATAAATAATATTGTAGCGAAAGTACAATTCAGAAACAAATAAATATATTATGCTGTAACGCAACAACCCTAGTATAATTTTTCCGACACTACAGGTTTAGACACATGCACATCGTCTATGTATCCAGACGATATTAACTGGAGCTAAAGATGCAATTTGCTCCTCCTACTTTTTCCTGCCCTCTGACACACAATACCCACAACTTCTAAAGAAATTCAGAATATTCACAAATGGTCACATTCTGACCTATTAATTTCAGATCAGATTCTAACATTTTACATTTCTGTCAGAAACTATTACCTGTATACAATTGTTATTAAGTAAATAATCTCTTAGTGCATTGTACTGATCGATAATAAAAAAAGATTCACAGTGCAAAGATCATACAAATTTAGTTACAGATATAAACAATAAAAAACCGACAAGTTTTTTATTTACTCTACAACACTTTAAATAATTTTACATCATGCCAACTCGATTAAACTACATTCTAAAAATAGAATGCGAATTTAATAAATAATGTTATAAGCGATTATAACTAGCTTCGACCCGTGACTTTGAGCTCATGAAGTTTATGTTACGAATTAAGTAACTATAATAAGAACTGTTAAAGTAAACTGGATAGCATATTATTATTGAAGAAAGTAAAACTCTATGTGGTACGACATGGGGGCACCACTACATCTATTTTAAGACATATTTATCCGAAGGCTTTCAAGCTAATCCATATTAAATTATCCATAGTAGTCCATATTAAGCTAAGTTTAAAAAGTTATTATGCGTTGCTAACTCTGCTAAACTCAGCCACAGGGTCGAATTCCGTTAGGGCGCTTACCGTGTGGGTTGATTATTACATTTCCATGGGCGACAGTGGCTACTTGCCATCAGGTGTGGTGCATGCTCATTTGCTACTTCCATACTTTAAAAAAATAGTACAAAAATACATTCAGATGCAACTATTTGGCTCAAAAAATTAGCCTCGCAATACAGCGAAGAAACGCTGCCAGTGTTCTGGGCACTAAGCTGTTGGAGTTTTGGATAACATATTTAATTTATAAGTATTATTTATATTTAAATAT
>DWRA01001109.1:0-18697 GCA_018250295.1 Spathilepia clonius | reverse complement strand
AGCGTTTACACTGCTGTTATTAGGCAGAAATAAGTGTGGCGGTGGTGCCGCCGGAGTGGAACTACAAAGGGTTCTACTTTTAAGAATTAGGTATTTTAGGTACAGCAAAACGGAACTCTTTTCGGTTTTTACATAATTATTGCAAGTGATCAATGCTGTAATCAACAGCATATAGAAAAGGATTCGTATTCGATGTTGGCCATGTGTAACAACCCCTAAAACAATATTGTATAGTGTCAGAAATACTCCGTTGTTATACCGTTCAAATCTGAAGATAGCAACTGTAATGGGGACGTCCAGAATGGTAGAATGGAGATCCACTCCTCGATGTTTGCGATTTTAACTCAAACAAAAAAATGCCTGTGATTCGAGCCCTAAAAGATATTTCCAGGCTACTAATACCTACTAATTACAAAATATCGTATATTATAAAGTATAGAATTTTTAAATGCGAATAATTAATATTCAAAACATGATGTCTGATCGCTAGTCTAACGAGCTGCGTAGTAATTACTACATTATAATTAGAACCAGACACACCATAACAGTAAAAGATTTAACATTATTCAAATCCCGAGGGACTGTAACGTACAACCTTGATATTTTACATAATAATAACTAGGGGATCGCTACAAAGTCATATGTTAACATAAATATCTCTAAGACGCTTCACAGAAATTATAGAAGTTTTAATAATGATTCTAGAAACTAATAGAACTATATTAGATACAAAATGTGTCTTCTGGGTCTGGGTATTTCACCTACCTACTTACTTTTGTATTACTATTGTACTTCAAGTGCGCAAATCGAGTGTAGAGCCATTTAAAAGTACGCATTTCGAATTTCGCAACACAAGACTAACATTTAAACTAATTGTAGGTACCCCAAAATAAGTTCATTATTTGATTTACTATTCTAAGGCCATTAATTGACTTAACGATTAAAGAAAACATCGCGAGGAAGATCCTAAATTGGTGTAAACCTTTGGCATTTAGAGAGGACGCCGACGATCAGCTACGAAATAGCAATCACTTTGATATTGGCACGTAAAGTTTACGACGGCATATTCAAACAGACCTCTATAACGCTTTGGTTTACAAAGCGAACCCTGTCGATGCTTATAAAGGAAGTCAACATCAGCCACCGAAGGGACCATAGATCTGATAACAACGAGAAGTGGAAAAAATAATGGAATATAGGTATGGCTTCCGTCTCCATGATTTGTTAATGTATACCAAAGTATTCAGCTGTAAGTTCTGTCACGCCGATAAAAGTATATTAAAGTAATAGGGAAGTTCTGTCACTGCCGATAAAAGTATATTAAAGTTATCGATATGTACAAAAAAATTACACCCTATGTAAATATAGTGTAGTCCAACTACGTGGGCTAATGACCTAACGAAGATAGTAGATAACTGTTAGATGCAGTAGATACAGTACTAGTCTGGTAGCTAAGAGATACATTGTACAGAGGTGAGTATCCAAAAAAGATCGATTGAAAAAGAACTGATGTATGAATGTAAGTACTATATTCACATTTTAATAACTCGTGTAAAAAGTACACGAACATGTAAATATAACGAACATTTCTGTTCGTTACACATTCTGTGGAAGGGCCGGGCGCGGCTGGAAACTGGAACATGTGTAACTGGATTTCTTTCATCTCGTTTATTACGCAACCGGCCTAGGGCTGCCCGTTGGGATTGGCATAAATTGATTATAATTGGAATTCGACGCGTAAGACGTATAGGGAGGGTTATATTGAGCAGAGAGCTACTTTTTTATCTTGGAATTGAATAGCATTCCTAAACATAAAATAAAAAAGTGCAAATTTAAAATTTGCTTCTTTAATGAAGTCTTGTACTTTCTTCTATACAAGTTTTTCAGATTAGGTACAGGAGGGTGTATGTTATGAACTTTTGAAGGTATGAAGTTTACTATACAAATTCTTTTAAAAGTATAAAGCCAACTTTATTACGTTTTATATAGCGATGAAATTTGTTGTATTACCAAATCAATGTCGGACCAAGTACGCAATCAGAACTTCTACATAAAATAAATATTGTAGTAATTTCTCTGTACCTATATTCTATTTGATAAGTATTATTTGTGTGCTTTACCTATCTATTCTGTCTATATTTTCTCAAAACTTCATTAGCCTCGCGTTTCTACAAGCATCACGTTAAACTGTCACTGTTACGATAAACGTCTACTGAATAGTTCTGTCGATAGAACATGGCATTGTGGTAATTTAATTAGTAAATCATGTCAGATACTCCGTACGCCAGATAATGTAAGGATCTCGGGATGTACCTAAGATTTCATGAGCACTCAAATGCCTCCTGTAGAATATACGTTTACGCCCCTACCAGGTGGCGTATCCATCAACTGGATCGGCATTGTTCACTCCAAGCTAAGTGCGTGGCCGGAGTCACTGAACCGCTTCCATCCGCGTCGTTACACTTGACTCCACCTGCCTTCGCCCAACTGTGCTAACAGTATAATGTTAACAACCAGAAAAACTATCGGAATGTCACTTGGTATATTTAGGTCTGATGAATGGATCGTAGTTTTTGAGTTATAGGAAATAGTTGATAATGCTTTATCAAGCATTATACAATTGTTCTTAATGTTCTTAATTCTTAAAGACGAGGTTATTGGCTTCTTTTTCTAACGACAGTATAAAATCATAATCAAAATATTTTATTCGAAGAAGGTCCTTTACAAGATTGTTTTTGAACGTTATTGACGTTATCTACTTTCACTGTACAAGGTGATTTGTTAAAGACAAGAAGCGGCGAAAGAAACTCCACAATACATATTAGTTGCAATGTTAGCTTACGCTAATGGAGCGCGTAGAGCAGAAGCTACTTCAGACCACACAATTTTATCAGTCAAATAATGACTTTTTATAATACTCTACTTTACACAGTGTTTGTTTTATGACCTGTTTGAACTTTATTTTTGATAGATTCTTGAAAATCTTACGATCCCTTTAACCTAGATACCACAGGTTGCATACTTTTTTATTGGACACAGGGCTCTTCTCGCTGAGATTGAAGCTCTAATGCTAACTAGCGGAAAGATCTATTTAAATCATAAATACTAAGTTTAAAAAACAAAGTTTCAGTAACACATAAGTCAAAAGACGAAGATAATATCAATGCAAAGCTTTAAGACGCAAGCTCAGAAAAAACTCAGAGTGCTTAATTGGCTTCAAGCAGCAAGGAGGTTCCCCTTCGGAGAAAAATTGAAAAATAACACTAGAACGATGGCAGTCCCTTAATACCACTAGTATCGAGTGCCACGTGACGTATCGCACCCATCGATCGACCTCGCTACCTGCCAGCTCGTTTCCGACTTCCGTAACACCATATTCCACAGCTCCATGTTATAATATCCGCTTTATGACATTTTATCGTTTTGTTGAAGTCTCGTAATGACTCTCAAGATTGATGACATCGCGTCAACCACGTTTTCCTGTATCTAAATACAATATTCTCAGTGCTCGCTAGAAGATTGTATTTAGACTTTCGTGGAAAATATTATTCATGGTTGCGTTCTGCAAATAACTATCTAGCACAAACATACAAAAGTTTATAGTCCGTGGAAAGTCTGAAAAGGTTATATTCCTTTTCCTAGTAAACGTCCTAAATTTGTTTTGAAAAGTTGCAAAGATCTTTTCTTCCTTCGTTATATATTTTGTTGTATCCACAGTCTAGCTCTTCCGCTGGACTGAAGATAAGGTGCATCATTGTGAACCCATTACTGTTTCACTGCTGGGTATTGGTTTCAACTCAGAATGAGAAGGGTATAGGCTCTTTTATAGACCACATACTTTTCTCACGATGTTTTCCTTCACCATTTAAGTAAATGATAATTAATTTCGAATAACGTAATTTTGAAAAATCAGTGTTGCGTGACTGGGCTTCGGAATTCGGACAAGTTTCCAACCTGTAGTCTATCACTGCTTATTTATTGTGCTGTAACCATACTTGATCGCCTCTGCAATGTAACCGCATAGAATATATAATATACGCATAGGCGTACATATAGCTGTTCTTATCGGACAAGATCTTGTCGTTAGGTAATTGATTTTTTATCCCCGCTTGCGAATCAATTACCTTTGGATGCGTCTGATGCTCCACAACTTAGGTCATTAAATTCTATTAAGACTGTTAAATCGATAGTATTTCCTGTATTTTTCTAAACTTCCATTTATTTTCTCCATCACTCGATCGTAATTTTGTGATTAAATTTTAATTTCTATCCGCTTATCCAGTCAAGATTATATCTGGCTACTTGATCATGTCCAATAACCTAAAGGTCCCTAATACGATATGTGAGAAAGAAGGTTCTGTAAGTTGATTCCTATAGCGTATTCATATTTTAGATACTGTCTTTATATTCATAGTACATATGTACCTAAATGTATTCATAAAATTATTAAATTTAATAACTCATGTTTTAATATTACGTAAGTTAAAAAATACTACAAAATTCCGCTTACTATGAAAATATTACCATACCTATAATTTTTTATAACTTTTGTAGCATAATTATAACGTTTTTATCTTAGTCTTAAGTTTTTGTCAGTGTTAAATAAAATGCAAATTTCCCTTTGTGATTTATTATGTCTAGTTTACGTAACAGCGGCTTCTCGTGCGATGCCACTCTATACAACGCTGAGTAGCAGATTTCTGTCATAACGTTAACATTGATCAAACGATGCAAAATAACACGGATTTATGCTATTTTTCGTGCAATAGTAATTACTGTAGTAATAGTAGTGACTGATCGATACTGGTTTTAATTCCAAAAGGAAACTTAGGCCGTGCCTTTTTTGAACGAAACTTGGCCGAACCGAAAATTCGGTCACTAAATAAAACATATTGTATATACTTTTGTATGTAATCTGCACGGAGCCGATTGAGTGATCGCCATGAAAGTAGTAGCATGTATTTTTTATGGGGGTCTTATGCAATTCATTTTACTTTAACTGGCCATATTACGACCACTTACATAATTCATAACCTAAAGTTCACGAGAATGAAGTCGTAAGCCAAAGCTAGTTCAGTATAAAGACAGTTATGAGTTGTATTACAGCTTGTTAATTAATGTCCATTCGATTTACCGACGCTATTCATTTCTTATTAAAACACAACAGTTACACAATATAAAAATAGTTTGTAATACTATTTCATCATACTTATTTTCAACTTTCTAAAGATATCTGAACTATACTTATTTGATTCTAGTTAGAACTGGCGGTGTGGCATCGTTATGATAAACTGGACATATGCAGCGAGTTTAGTAGGTTGTTCGAAGCGATGTACTGACCGCGATTCTGTAGTAAACGTAACAAAGCCGTAGTGGGCTTGAATAATCAAGGGCCTCAGCAGACATGCTACTTTTAGCATCAGCGATCAACGATTTAGCTCGGAAGCTAGATGTAGCGAACAAACACTGCACGTTTGAGCCGTACCCTTACCATGAGATTTTTACGTTTCGCGAAACGATCGTCGTTAACGAGTTGTCCTATACTTCTCTTAGCAAAATCTTTAGTTCCGATACGTTCCGTAGAGGGGCGCTGCTAGGGGAATGTTTGGGTCACCTCGTTAACGACGATCGAGTCGCTAAGTGTAAAAAAACTCATGGTAAGGATACAGGTCACAGCTGGACGCTCGATGCAGCAACTGAACGCGAAAAACGTGATGCAGTCGCTAAAACGCAAGTTTTCGATACCACGACGTAAATCACCGATGCTAAAAGCAGACACGCTAGTCTGCTAGAGCCGTAAACACAATACAGCCGTAGTCCGGATGAATAAACAAAGCAACGAGTTTTCAGTTCATCCCCTATGGCCTATTGTAATCGAATTAATGGTCGGTCGAGTTTTGCCTCTAGTTTTGAGTGCCCGACACGGTGACTTAGCCACGAAACGATAACTGGTTTTCTCGTAGCATGAGCAGCACAACTCTTTATGAAATACGAGCGTGCAGCCTAATGGCGTACCATTCGTCACTAGTTCACTACAGGCAATGGACAAAATGTTCGTTAAATATACCACCTCTCAGCCTCAGACAGCATTGTATCCTACTGGATCTTGATCATAGATGCATTGCTCCTTGCTTCTGATGACTTATTTGAAACGCGTCGTACAAATGTCTGCCTTATCATACCTTAAAAAACAGATTACAACAGTGCGCAACGCTTATTTTTGAGCAATCATACCTCTTGCAATTGTTTAAGTAAAGGAATTTGCTTAGTACTTACCACTACTATCAATGTATAAACAAAACAATCGAGTCGTATGTTAATCCCCCTTATATTGAATTAGTCATAGATCGGTAGCAACTCAGGCACTAGTCACAGTATATAAATAACGCATTGAATAGAAACTAATGACATAAATAAATGAAGATTATTTTGAGTTTCAATTGATTTTCCGCTTTGGTTGTTTTTTTTATATGACGGAGTAGCAAACGAGGAAGCAGTCCACCTGATGGTAAGTGACAACTGCCGCCCATGGACATTTGTAATCGAGCTCAGATAAGACTAGAATCCTACCTGAGGTCGACCACAGATGCATTGCCTCCTCTGAGTACTAAGCTGGAAAGCCTCAAATAAGTATGTCTCCCTTACTACAGGCCAGAAAACAGCATTGTTTGACACTGATGTTAGTAGCCAGAAATATGTGTGGCTGTGGTACTGCTGAAGTCGAACCACAAAGGGTTCTACCACCTTCATATCCTCTCCTATGAATGAACAAAGTCATATACCGCGGCAGTGAAACATGAGAGTCGGAGCTACATATAACCTGACCTCTCCCATACCCAAAAGCATTTTAATCTCGGCGAAATTTTAGACGAAAGAATTAGCTGTTCACGCGAATGGCGAACACCAGTTAACGCGTGCAGTCGCGGACAGGACGCTAGTACATGTTTCATAATGGCCAAAGGTCGGGCCACGTGAAAACGTCCGTGAACGTTAATAGAATATCTAGTTATTACACGTGCAAACTTGATGGAGAATCCACACGTACATTATGTGTACTATTAATGTTCTGAGTGTCTTTACCCTCCCTATTAGGATTTTTACAACCATGCCACTATATCATCTTTTACGACCTCCAACTTCCTATTATAGTCCCGTCAAACCGTACACGAATTTCTAAGATAAATCCGGACAGACACATGTAGATATAATCCACATAGACACAGTATGAATACAAGTATGCACATTACTTTCTTCAATATAGGTAGAAGCAGTAAACGAGCATACAGTCCATCCGATGACAAGTTGTTACTACCGCCTATGGACATCTATAATCAAACCCAGACAAAATAAGTCCTACCAGAGGTTGGCCAAAGACGCTTTGCTACCCCTGAGGACTAAGTTAGAATGCCTCGAATACGTATATCTTTCGTATTACATCCTTCAAACCAGAATATTAATGTTTTAAGCCATAATCATAAATTACGGCTTAAAACGGTTATTTTGTGATGAATATATTCAATTCCATTTTATTTTTAAGGTACAAGATGATTATTTGAACCATAACTAAGCCCTCGCGTCAAATGTTAATGGGACATTAATAATTTGTATTCACAAAATGTGTAATAATAATATTGAGAATAATTTTAAATTGTTATTTGAAATAAAGCCTCTTCTAATGCAATAAGACAAACTATGTTCCAGTGTAGAATATTTCACTAAAGGAGATTGATCTTTGAACGACCAAGCACTGAGGAATGACGTATTCAGTGGACAACAGAGTTCAGCATGTACGATACTGAGCTGAACCACATTCAAAATTAACGGACAATATAGCTGTTAAATAGTTGATGAAATATGTATATTCGCCAATCACTTTACATTATAATATGAATACTGTTTTGTCGCATTAATTGTTCCACATTACCTTGCACAAACAAACAGAAAAAAGAAATTAGTAAAATTAACAAAAACTCACATCCAACTCCAGTTCGAGCTTGTTGATCTCATCAGTAGCTGCGTTCAGTTTTTCCAGTTCCACCTGGAAATTCATAAAGAACTTCAAACAATCGCACGGGACCCGCGCCTCGTACTCCCAAACGTAAGGCAACAGCAAACAACATGTAGAGACGGGAAACTTTCGAGACATTATTTCGGACAACTTTTTTGTAATGAAAGTAGTCTAAGAGCATGCAGTTCTCATTTTATAAAGTGGTCACACCGCCTGTGGTCATCTGTAGTCAACTGCAAATAGAACAAGGAGTTCTATCTAACGTCGTACATAGATGTGTCACCCGTGAGGAGTGTGGAACGCTTCATATAAGCAAGTCTACCTTACCACACCCTCCAAACTGGAACACAGCAGCTAACACTGCTGCCAGAACGCAGGATAGGTGTGGTGATGGTGGAGCCGCCGCAATCGAACCACAATGAGCTCTACTACCTTTAAACTACTTTCATTTATCGCGTTCGTGTATTATCTTCCAAGATAAACAATCGGATACTTTTATCTACATGTACCTTATTTGAGGATAGTTTCCTGTCCCTACACAAAGCCACTAACTAAAATACATTACTTTATAGTACTTACTTAAATTCTCTTGTCTAGTCGTGTTACAAGTATCTCCGAAAATAAAGTCCACTCAATACTTAACATTACATTTTATTTCAGATTACAATCAATACATACATTAGAATTATACATGCCATAAATTTTACGATACAAAAATATTTTACGCATTCAAAATTCGATTTTTACACCTAATTTCGCAGGCTGTTTTGTTTCCGAAAATGAATACAATTGTAATGCCGAAATGAATCATAAAAATAGTGACATACATAAAGTAAAACTTAAGATTTAAAAATTAATTAATGTAATGGAATGGTTCAGTTGTACTAGGTTAAGATTTGATCTACGTTATTCTACTGATTACAGTGAACACTTCACTTTTGGTAAAGTTTATATTACACGAGGGTTAGGCCGAAAGCATGTCGTAAGATAGTGAAATTAGAAGAAACATATAAAAAATACCAAAATGAGATTACATTTGAGTGAAAATTAAATAAAAATAGTGAATCTAAACATTACAATATGAAACATGGAAACAATTTATTTACCTAATAACAAAAGTAAATGAAAAAACAAAACAGAATCCGGTGGTAGAGTAACTAAACGCCAATACATCTAATAATAGATTCATATAAAATCTACAAATCAAACATATGCAAAATATTATAATTCAGAGATTCGATTTGTAACAATTTATTCAATTTATACAAAATGATAGTTACTCATGGACATTATTAAACTTAGGTGCATTATTATTTCATGCACTATTTAATAATGTACAAAAAGCACATGCAAAGATGGGACATATACCTAATAGAATAAAACAGAGATGGGAGCTACTTAGGCCTTCACCAAATTTTCATTGAATAATATTTATCATTGGGAATTTGTGAACAATTATTACAGATACATATTAAAACATTATCTTTTGCTATATTATCTTGATTGATCTGAAAACAATTTGCAATTTTCCTTTCTTTTACACTTTCTACATTTTACTTTATTATTAATCCAAGTCAAAAATTGCTATTCAAAGCAATTGTATTTTGAACAAATAATTATTACTCTTTTTTCTAACAATATATTTGAGTAATTAGTTGTGTTCCAAAAACTAATTTTTTTATTAAGAAATTTACAATCAAAAAGATAACCCAAGTTGTGAGCAGAATTTACTTTCACATTGAGTTAAAGATAATTCTAGTAAAAATATGGGCATCCAATTATGTACCAATCAAAACATCAGAGGTCATATAAATACAAGTTACCGATATTCATTTAAAGCAATTTTGCCTTTACAAAATGGATATGATCTATACATGTAAAAAACATCAATTAGCAAACCTATTACTTAAAAAAAATCGTTCATATTAGATTTTAATGTAAACTGAACTGAGTTTACAATAAATTCTAATATGCTTGATTTTTTTTAAGTAATAAATAATAATGAAAACTATTCAATAAAAATTCTTACATTTTGGAGTAATGTATCTGAATTCTAAATTATAGCAGCTTGATACAAAACATTACTTGAAAGCTCATTTTTATTGGTGTTACGATGACCTCAGCAATACAGTGTGAAAAGATAGCAAAAAAAATCGCACTGGTACTTGTGACGTAGCATTTATATCATTATTTTGTTGTTCCTTCTTTTGCATGAAATATTCATCAAAAATATGTACATAAAACTAAAAGTTAGTCGTATTTAATGGCACATTCTATTCTGAAAAATAAGTTAGTACGTAACGCGGTGTATATAGACGATTCTAATAGTATAAAATGCCGTTAATAACTGTTACAAGTTACTACAAATAACTAATTATTAATTAAACATGAAAAATTGACAAACTTGTGATACAAACGTAACTTAACTTTGTGGACAGGAAACAGTCCTATAAGGTACCAAACATTTACACCTCAACATCAACATTATTATCCAAAACTATGCCTCGCATACTCAGTACATACGGAATTTACATAAACAATTCGTGAATTCATAAGGAATTGGACCGATCATTGCATGTCACTATCACAAATATATTTGCCGGAAACGAATCGTCGCTTCACGAGAGACAAGCGGTACCCACTCCCTATAAGCTCGAATTCGATCCCGGAGAGTGTCGCCCCTTCGCAGTTAAACTGGGCTGAGATTGTGGTCTTGGTTGACGGCCCTTTAGTCAATTCAAAACGAGCCCTTAGCGATCCCACTCCTCTGTCCTCAGAGTGCTGAGATAACTCTGTGAAACGCCATAATGCTTGGTCGTTTTCCGAATTCCATGTGTTTTTGGGCATCGCAATAACATTCTTCACGGCCCCGTTCATAGGCACGCATACAGACACGTTCAGGAGAGGCGATGGAGGGCTCATCGCATGTAAATTGTACTTGTAATCGACCTTAAGGTCAGTATGATCACGTTCGCATTTCCAATAAGAAACCAGTTGGAATGGACAAGAAGCAGCGCCTGTCTTTGGTCGTATTTGGTATTTAAGAATATCCACATTGAAGTACTGGGCAGTGGGATTCTTTTCAGATTGTCGTTTGAGAAGAGAAGTCAATGCGGGCATGTTAAATTCCACAACAGTAGTATCGCGTGTCGACATCATTGCGTTTATGCTAATGAGTTGCTTGTTAGGTAATACGTTGTCTAACCTATGAATATTTTTCAGTCTGAAGCAAAGCTTTGCCGGATTCGGATTATTAGCGAGAACACCGACGATACCGGTCGGAAAGGAGAGCATCATATCTCCCGACATTTTTACTTGGCACTTGCTTTCTTCCGTGCCACGGAAGTATGAATGAATAATTTCATGAAAAGCTACAGCTAAAGGTATTGTATCCGCCATGCCTATAGTCAATGGCGAGGGGCCACGAGAGCCCGAAGAACCGGCAGCTCGAAAATCACCCTCTGAACGACGAGAGGGAGGACGAGGCAGCGATATGGTTGATATAGTAGGCGTTGATGTGCGGAAATTCGATTGGCTCATTTCCCCGACTTCCGAGAACAGATCCCCAACATCTGTCGCCGAAACTGGTGTGGGACTTTCCAGCAAATGCAGCTGATTCGATTGTAGGGGCGCATATGGATTAGACACATTGCCGTGCGGCGAAGCGGGGTTACTGACGGTGGGACTTTGAAAGAAGTTTAGATCAACCAAATCACTACTAGTTTTGCTAGCATTGGCGTTAGAGCCGCGACGGGCAGTGCCGATTTTATACAACGAAATGTTTTCCACTGTAGCTCTAAGTTCATCTACACTAGCAGACATTGGTGCGCTGCCATTGCTAATGGGCTTTATTTCTACATGGATTTTCTGTTCCCTCTCTTCTTCTGAATCTGAGTCTGTTGAAGAATAGACACTGCCTTTCTCGTCTTTAGGTCTAATGCAAAAACCTTCATCATCAACTTCAGGGGAGTTCATTAAGTCCTCCTTTGTTGCAACTTCCTCTTCTTTCTCCTCTAAATCAGACTTTTCACCTGGGTTAGAATTTTCCGAAATTTCATCTTTCTTCTTCTTTGATTTTTTTATTTTAGTCTTTGTCCGCCTACTTCTCAAAAACCATTTTGACTCTCTGAGGGTAGTACGACCCATGTTATCATCTTTATCCGCCACAACAGGTGTGGCAGGTGTACCGCTTGGGCTTGATGGGGCAGAGCAAGGTGCTGCACCTTCAGTGCTCACACTGGGTTCATCTTTGTTTTGAAAATTGGGTGTAAATAAATTCAAGAGAGAGGTAGTTCTTCTCGAAGTTTTGGTTGCAAATGATGGTTCCTTTTTAGGTGGCTTAGCAGCTGGAGTGGGCTTATGCGACCCATTTGAGACAGTTGATATCTGGTCTGCCTCTGAGATGGAATTATTGGCAGAGCCAGGTTTAGGCAATGTAGGTGGTAGTTCTACAAGATTTGCCTTTTCGATGGCAGTATACTTCTCTATAAGAAACTGTTCCAGCAGCTTCTCAACTGTCAACTCAAGACATTGATGTTTGAAGTCTCTGTGTACTTGTCCCATAAGGTCATGATTATTTTGAATGATATCAGCATATGCATTCACAAATTGCTTCATTTGTTTTAAATGAGCTTCCTCAACATCTTGAAAATGCTTGCATGTCTGAGTCATTTTCTTTTCAAAGTCTTGCTTCACTAGGTTGTATTTCTCAGCAAGCTGTCTATAGTCTTCGTGAAGCTTTTTTATCTTTACTTCAGCTTTTTCAATGTCCTTAGCAGATGCATTGTCCTTACGGAGCTTTTCTAACTCTGCTGACTTGGTTGTGTACACATCTTTAGCCTTTTGTAGAGCTTGTTTAGTATTCTGGATGAGTAGAACTACTTCAAGCGTGTTGGATTCAGAATCCTTCACGGCTTTGTGTTTCTTGTGAAGCTCTTCAGCATATCTAGCGACATCCTTGACAAGTTCGCTCACTTTTTGGAACATGTGCTGATGTAGGTTAGATAACTTCTCGGCGGAGCACTTGAGCACGCCCCAGAACGGCGCGAAAGTGCCCTGCGAACAGTTGCTATTCGCCTGTTTCGCTAACTTAGCTAATAGTTTTGAGTTAGACTCTTCTATATTAGACCTCTCTCTAAAGTACTCTGAGAGCTCCTTGCTGGCTATCAGTCCGTATTTCATATTTTGATATAGTATGTCATACCCATTGTGCTCGTTGGCGAAGTAATCTACGAAGTTGACACTCATTTTTGCTGTTACAAGGGCGACGTACAGTTACTCAATACATTATTTGTCACTCACTGACCTGTATTCTAGGATCGAGTTCAGTATCACCATTGTCGTCGGCCGGGATCGTGAACGAGGACTCTTCCATTGTAGCCTATAGGACTAGGAAGCCACCCAATCACCTAAATTACATCACCGACACAATAATGAATAGCGTCACCTTCACTTCACTAGGCACTTTCAAATATATTGTTCTTTCCAAATATGCATCACTAACAACGATTTTTTAGGTCACCTAATTACTAATAATACTTAATTCAAATACACGATGTTTTAATTTAGCAAAAATAATCAAATAGAGAAAATTTCATCCAAGATGACGTCCGCCTTCTTGACGTCAAATCATAACAATAGACAAGAACGACAAGCATAAACTATTTTAATCGATTCTGAACAGAAACATCGAATGTTGCACGAGAACTTCGTAAATAGTAGTCGGATTAAAACAAATTGTAGATTAAACAGTAAAGTTTTATTTTTGATACGATTAAGTCATGCTGATCTGACTCTTCTGGATGTAAAGTGAAACATAGTTAAAAACTACTCAAGAATAAGAAGAAATTAGAGATAGCCTTTGACCGTTTTTTAAGGTAAATTATAGTCCAAAAGATTACTAGAATACATTAATTTTTGATCGACAAGTACTAATGTGCTTTTGTTTCCCAGCTAGTGCAGAAAATAACTTCATATTGACAATTCAGGTATAAGATAAAATAAATCTCACTTAGCTTTATTAGTTCAGTCAAACAAATATAATAACGTTTTATAATAAAATACTATGTAAAACTTGTTATAATATTTAGACACATTTATGCACAGTGAATATCTTGCAATTTATTGCAAGTTTTGTAGCATAAATCTAGATGCCTAAAACTAATTGAAACTAATGTAGTCGATACTAAAGTATATAATCGACAGCAGGTCCGGTTACTTTTTATCGAGCTGAAATTTAAAACACATATACTATATTGTCTATGGTATAATCCGAAAAAAAATAATGTAAGGTGGTATTGTCTGTAAATAATCGGATCTCTCTTTTATTCTTTCGTGTTTGTGTATACGTACGCAGCGCCGCTGGTTTACTGTGCCGGCTGTTTTATAAATTAACATTGCGATGCTTTTTCAATTTGTCGAATTTGACGTAAAACAACTTCAAGTTGCTCGGAATCGTTCCAGTTTCGTTGTTTCACTGTGGACAGTTTCTGTTTCGCGAGCAATTTCTTTCTATGAGTGAGACAAGTATCAGTTGCCTCGTCAGACCCGAGCAATCGGTGCAGACTCGCACGTCCAGAGTTTGTTTCTGAGAGGGTGAACGCAGTTAATCTGTATGCAACTGTTACGCGTTGCTTCGACTATGTCTTACCAAGGATCACCATATTCGGGCCCGGGCGACGAATACGACTACGAGGACGATGGATACGACGACTTGGACGAGTACAGGGATCCGGAGGACACGCTGCCGCCGGCGCCAGCGGACGACAGTGATGAAGGTGAGGTTTGTTTACGATCGTCACGTCGATCCTATTTTGGCGTCGTATCACTGTCATTCGCCACCACAACCTGTTATCCCCGATGATTAGGTCGCGCAACGCTTGTAAACAGAGATTATGTAACAATAACAAGGTTAGGATTAAGTATTTTTTTATTCGCCACCTTCCCGCCTTTTGTTGGATACCACACAGATGACGTAATGCGACCACCGAACTAGCACTTTCTCCTTAGAGTATTTCATAAAAAACCACTGCAAAATGTCCCATATAGCATACTAGTTATATTTTATATTATAACTGCGTTTTGAACATTTTTATTGACCAGTCATGTTACTATATTTTTAAGTAAAAAAAAATACTGCTTCATTAAACTAAATAATAATTAAAACCTTTGAAATCGTTAAAATTCTAGCAATAGAAATAAAACTAAAAGAATTATGTTATTTTTGAAAATTCCACCACTAATTTCCATATAGAAATATTTTTTTATTATTGTTTTATTTCTATAATAAATAACTCATGAAAGAAGGTCTTGATGAATATTTTCATTACAAACAACTATCGAAAATTTATCTTTTATCCCTTGTTGGTATGAGATAAGACTTAGCATTAACATTAAAACAATTGGTCCATGAATCAACATTTTTATGCCTTACTATGAAATATTAAATTTAAGGATGGTTGTAAGGATAGAAATAACAAATGAAATCCAAAATAGACAATTTCATTAATTCGGAAGAGTTTTGGATCCTGTCTGTTTACAACTCCCTTTTTGAAGCTCTCCCTTAACTTTCATCTATTTCCAGATGATGAATGTTTAAACTTAGGTTGTGTCTCCAAGTTCTCCTAAGACATTAACGTCATCCGATTAAAACAATTGTTATCATCAAATCTTTTGCATGGAGAATACAAGACATGTGTACTATTATTATGTACTACTGAATTTTTAATAATAATGTCCTGTTTATAATTCACTGGCAATGCTTCGAGTTGAATAAATATAATAAATATACAACAGAATTATTTTTTTTTTAAATTTTTTCTCCATGTCTTCTTATCGTTTTACTGAAAACACACTGCATATGTTACAGATACAGAGGAGGCTAGTGAAACTGAGATGCCCAACAATGATGAGCCTGTAGAAATTAAGGAACAGTAAGTTTTATAAAGTACTATGTGATTTCAGTTTGCAGGGTTGATGTTTTGATAATACTTTAAATTCCTGTATATTATTATATATACAATTATTTCATAAAAGCTAATATCAAGCTTTTAAAAAATTATATATTTTTTTTATTTGGGCAGTAACAACAGCAAAAGAAATAATACCAAGTTTAAAAATTATTGGGCATGGTTGAACACAAAAATTCATTAATTCAAAGTATTAGTGTGGAAATATAATAAATAAATAATTTAGAATTGTTTGATGGTTATTCATATCCGAATTTTTTTGAAATTTATTATCAACTTTGAGAAATTATGGAACTTTTGAAATTCAACTGGGGATTGCACTCGTGGTTTTTAGATATCATAATATAATGAACAAACAATTTTTTGTTCATTAACTGATATTGATTAGAGTTTGCATATACAATATGTGTGAAGTTTTAATTTTGAGTGGTCTTCAAATATAATATTATTGTTAGCAGTCTGTTCATAAATGCATTCTGTATATGTAAAAAGATATTTTAGTTCATTTTATAATAATAATTCTTTAAAACAAAAAGTACAGAGTCAAAATGAACAATAATATTACAATTAAATTCTGCTTAATTTTTGCCCAATAATTCAGGGAGATTGTTCAATAAATCATTATTTCTTCCAGGATGTACCAAGACAAGCTGACGAACTTGAAGAAGCAGCTACAACAATTAGAAGATGGAGTGCTGCCTGAGTTCCAGAGAAGAGTGAAGAGGCTAGAGCATCAGTTGCATGAGCGACTGAGGCTTAATAGGATATACAAGTTAGTTTGGCAACACTGACTTAATAACAAATAGATAAATCTTCTATTACAAATAAAATATCAGAGGAAAACATTTCAAAACTTGAAGTCTATTTGTATGCTTCACATATCTTAGAGAACCTTGTTTGAAAATTACTCAAATATCCTCACAATCTTTTCTGTCACTATAAATACTCTTCATAAATGATTTCTAGTACACCTATCACTTCAAAGAATTGTGGGTATCCCGCTTAGTATTTTAATGATGCAGTCTCAACGTAAGAGGCAGAAATTCAAGCCACTATGCTATTATACCTTTTTTTATTTCAATTTTATTAATATGATATCCCTGGAACCCCGGCTTTGAATAGTTTTCTTTTCTTTCAAACTGAAGTCTTAAGTCACATGTCTATATTTTTAAAACAGAGATCACATGTATGATGTGGTGGAGAGAGAGTACATAGCAGAGAAGAAGGCAGCTGCAAAAGAGTTTGAAGAAAAGAAAATAGAGCTGAGGGAGAACCTCCTCAATGACTTTGAAGACAAGAGGAAAATGATAGAGAATGAGAGGCACAGTATGGAGCTCAATGGAGATTCTATGGAGGTAAATGACATTTGCTTTTAGAATAAAATATAGTCGTCTTAATAAAATCATAGCAGAAGACTGCTATGATTTTATTAAGTCTGCCAAAGTTTAAAATTTGCAAATATAGGCTTTACCTTAATATAGGCAAATCTTTTTACATTTTGTATTTTATTTACATAGATAGCAGCAGTTGCTTTGAATTTATAAAAATATTTTAATTAATTTTTATTAAATCGTAGTATGAAATATGGATTCAGTCTACATGATAAATGGTCACATTAACATTTGAAATTAAAATCATATAGAATTACATTCCTATCTAAGATTTACAACCAGCGTGTTGCCATTTTTGCTTTAAGCTTTTGTAGTGGGTTATATTGAATTTTATACTCTTTTATTTAATTACCAGATGTGATTTTTTAAAATTGTAAATCGAATTGCAGGTGAAACCAGTAATGAAACGTATCCTACGGCGGCGCGCCAACGAGCCGGCGCCGGCGCCCGAGAAGCGACGGAAGCCGCTCACCACCACGCTAACCTTCCAACTCGACGACCGCGACATAGAGGCGGACCTGCGCGCTATCGCCCGCCACTCGCCGCCGCCCCGCCACCACGCGCCCGCGCACAACTCCGGACACAACTCCGCGCACAACTCTGCGCATAACTCCGGGCATAATTCTGCGCACAACGTCGCGCATAACGCCTCACACAACGCGGTGCACAACGCCCCCCATAACGCCGCGCCACCGAGGAAACACCTCAACTCGAATAGCTGTGAGTGTTCGCAAAAATCTTTAGATGGTGGTAGTAAATTTTTCATGATCCCCTGTTGACTTTTTTATATGGAGCATATTTAGCATAAGCATAAGCTCTAATGGAGTTGTGTAATTGACTTCATAAGTCGATCCCAGATACAACTTGGTACTATGAAACATCAGCCATGTATCTGCACACCCTTAATACACAACAAAGCCACTTCGCAGCCAAGGCAGTTGAATCAAAAAGTATTGACACCTTCAGCAATAATTTTTAAATTGCTTAGGTTTAGGCTTATTGTTACATTAAAATGTATCATTTCCTTACAATTTACTATAAAACATGGAATATTAACAATTTTAAGTATACATACACTTATTTATAGGGTCAGGTGCCCTGACCTTAATAACCCATGCCTACAAAAATTCATTCAGCCTGCCTATAGTCATTGTGTAATTACTGTTTTATTTAATAAAAAATACATCATTGCACAAATTATTATAATGTTCAATAAAACAGTATAAATGGTGGCCTAATATATCTTAGTAACCTAGGCGAGAAATAAGAAGTATTAAACATATCTTATTTAATTCCAGGTGACTCCCCAGTTCGGGAGAGCAGCGGCGGCG